>JAQHUG010000078.1:6498476-6519431 GCA_028555095.1 Dicrostonyx torquatus
AAGAGGACATCAGATCTCATTGCAGAAGGTTGTGAGCCACCATGTGGTTGCTGGGAATTGAACTCAGGACCTTTAGAAGAGCAGTCAGTAATCTTAACCTCTGAGCCATCTCTCCAGCCTGCTTTGGTTATTTTCAAAAACTTCATCAAAACTGAAAATACTCAAGTTATTTGGAATTACTGAGTATTCTAATTATGAAAACTTGGATCTAATAACTGTTCCTTAGCTATTTCTAAACCACATGTTTGGAATTACAACTACTATGGACATACTACTAGGCCTTCATTCAAAGGAAACTAACTATATTCCCAACAGGTTTTTCTTCTTTGTTATTGTTTAACATTTGTTTACTTTTAAATTATATTTGTTTGTGTGCAGGAGCCATGCATGCAACAGTGTACATGTGGTCAGAGGACAACTTTTGGGAGTCTGTTCTATCAGGTGGAACCCAGGGATCAAAATAGGTAGGGTCAACCTTGATGGCAGGTGCCCTAACCTGTTGAGCCATCCCACTGGCCTGTGGGTTCGACATTTATGGTAGAAGACACCCAATATGTGTTACTACAAATTATTAATTTCTCAATGCTATTTTCAATGTAAGCAACAATGTAAGGTTTCATTCTTTCTCTGTAGTTCTCTTAAAAAGCAAACATGACTTGTAGGATTGTTTTTCCTGTTCAGTTCATTGAGGCTTTACTATCACACAATGTGGTAGGCAGTCTCCTGGGTTCCAACAGTCTCATGTGAACAGCACCCACAGTGGTGTTGATGTTTCAACTGAAACCCTTACTCTGGACATGGTGAGACACTTCATATACCCAGTAAGACACAAGGGAGACATGGTCAAGAAGTTTCAGAAAGGCTGCCTTTGTATGCATGCCTTTGACAGACTGGGAGGGGTTGGAAGTGAGAGAGACTTTGTAGCTAGGACTATCCTCAAACACATGACCCTGCCTCAGTCTCTCAAGTGCTGGGATTAGATATGTGCCACCATGCCCAACTCAAATAAACAGATGTTTTTCGAAGGAATACTTGGGGTTTTTTTCCTATTGTTTTTGAGATAACTCTGTAGCCAGGTTGGCCTCAAGCTCCCAAGGCTCCTGCCTCAGTCTCCCAAGTAGCAGCATTACAGGTATATGCCACCACACTCAGCTTAAGAAGACCTAGTAAAAACTAAAAATTAGGAGAGCCAAAGGCAACTCATGTAATTAAAAGGCAACTCTCCACAAACAAGTGCCAAGAGAACCCAGCTATGATTTATACGTAACCCAAAGTCATTCCGCATATGCAAAGTGGCGAGGTGGTGGTGCTGAAAGCCAGAAGCTCTAGGGCTAACTATTCCAGCATGCTTAGAATACCAATGAACAAGACAGCAGGAGTCACCCAGGTACTTCAGTGTTTAGCTAGAAGATGCTACAAACAAGCTCATCATTTCAGGACCCTGTGACAAGTTGATGATTATTGGCCATATGAGCAGTATGTTGAACATGTAATCTTTGAGAAGTCCAAAGGATTGTGTCACTGCCCTCCCTCCATGCACCCCTCCTTTCCCTCATGCTGTGCTCTTAAGATGGCCAAAAACAAAGAATGCAGTCCCATTGGCCAAGTTTACACACCTCTATAACAGTCTATTTCTGTTACCTGATTGGGGAAAAGGAATGATGCCAGTCATAACTTATAATTTCATCATCATTAAGCACTGAATACCAGTCATCTAAACAGGACACGCAGGAACTGTGAGAAGGCTGCCAATGACACAGCACATGTCATTTTCCTTCAGATTTGTTTTTGCTGTCCTTGGCTACTCGTCAAATCATGGTGTTTTAATATGGCATCAATTCTTTGTCAATCATGACTACATTTGACCTACTTTTAGTTTGAAATAGAAACAGAGGCAACAATAAAATATTTGAAGATAATCATATGAGTTAAAAAAAGAAAAATACATGACACATATGACTGAAACACAGATACCATCCTTTGACTTTCTAGCCCAGACTGACCTTGACCTTGCAATGATCCATTTATTCCAGCTTTGCCAAGTGCTGGGATTACAGGCATGATTGCATGCCCAACCTGTCCTGACAGGTTATATATTATATTATATATAATATATTATATATATTATAATTATAAAAATTATAATATTTATAATATTCTCTTCTTTACCTAAAATGACCAAGATTTCCCTGATTTATGGTTGTTTTATAAGCCAATTTATAAACTCATTTAGCTATTCAATCTAAGAACTTGGCATTTCCTATCAGTTAAAACATTTAAGAAATGACAATATTAGCTATATATATATATTTAGAAGTATTTCTTCTTATTAAAAAAAATCCCTAACATGTTTACTCAAATAATTTATTACTAATATTTCACAAGTAATATCATTTTATTACTATAATCACAAAATCATAATTTCTGTACAGGAATGTATAAGTGAACATTAATCAATGCATTTGCTAATTTGCTTCACAATGAGGGTAAACATAATACAGAACATAAAAGAAAAAAGATTGTAAAATTTTCTGGCCTTGCGGTGCACTTTTTAGTGCAATTATTTAAGACACAATAGTGTTCAATTCAGCAAAATACTGCAGAACGTCATGCCACAGTCCACTGAATTCAAAGAGGGTCAGGACATGCAGCTGGTGATAAAATGTCAGCGCATATGTCTTTATATATAAAAAACCACATGTAATTCATAAAATATATAGTGGTTTATTTAGATGGTTTCTAGATGATCTCACTGAGGAATCCAATGTCTCCTTAACAGGGATAACGTTATCGCTAGGCAATGGCTTTAGCTTCAGGTAGGAATGCCTCCCAGTACTTTATCAGCTGTGGGCGATAATAAAAAGATAATTTCATTATATTTTTGTCGTTTTAGTGAATATATTCTTTTTTTTAAAAATATACACAAACAGCTAACTCTAATTTAGTCTTTTTAATTTATGCATGTATATAACTGTATGTACTAATGGGGATCACCTGTTCCTACTTGTTTGGGAAAGGGTCTCACTGTTAGCTCAAGCTGGCCTAAAGTTTCAGGTTTTCATGCCTCAGCCACCCCAGTACTGGGATTATGGGTGCAGATCGACACCTCGCCTGTGTTTTTGTGTTTTGTTTTGTTTTTTGATGGCCTGTCTGAAAGAAGACGGGTTCTCTCTCTTCTGGCCCTGGTTTTATAGCAGTCCTTTTTCCTGTGCCTCACTGTGCTGGATTGTGGGTGTTCATCACGAAGCCTGACTACATATGGTTCTTAAATGGATCATTTCCTCACCAGATGTCTTATCAACAGAATTAATATATAATCTATTTAAGCATTACTCCTAGCTAATTATAGATTCCACTGTAAACATAATATCTATTTTTTATACTTCTTAGATATATGCAAAATTATATAAAAACATACTATTATTAGTTAAAAACTGACCATTTCCAACATAACATACCCTAATTTCTAGGATATACACATTTTATATTATTGCTAGTTAAGAGAACAAGAATAAAGGAAGAAAAAAAGGTCAATATTGAGTAACAAAGGAAAACAGGGACTGGAAAACTAGTTGCCAGTTCCTGGATCATTTAGAAAATAAAATGACTATATGCTAAAAAGTTAAATTAAAACAACTTTGGAAATAAATTTATCTGACTTAGGTTATTTGCTTGTTTTTTGTTTTGTTTTGGGTTTTTGTTATTGTTGTTTGATTTTTTTTGAAGACAGGGTTTTTTTGTTTTGTTTTGTTTGTTTTTCAAGAGAGGGTTTCTCTGAAGCTTTGGAACCAGTCCTGGAACTAGCTCTTGTGGACCAGGCTAGTCTCGAACTCACAGAGATCTGCCTGCCTCTGCCTCCTGGATGCTGGGATTAAAGGCGTGCACCACCACCGCCTGGCGAAGACAGGGTTTTCGTATAGGCCTGGCAGTCCTTAAACTTAAAGATCCACCTGCCTCTGCCCCTAGAGTGCTGGGATTAAAGGGGTGTACCACCACTACCCAGCAGTTCCATTTTTAAAAATCTAACTTTATTACTCATTTGAAAGTTATGTTATGTAGTCCAGGTTAGCCTGAAACTCACTATGCAGACCAGGCTCTCCCGAGGGTGCACTCCCCTTCTAAGTGCTGAGATCACAGGTTTGCACTACTGGGGCCTGGCTTGAATTTGAAGACATACTATATTATATGGACTATACTATATGTTCTATTTCTGAACATTTTAAAACTAACTGGAAGAATTATTCCTATTAAAGACACTAAATTAATTGATTTGTATATGCAAGACTTTTATAGACTTTATTTAATGTATCATGAAAGCTCATAGTCCTAGATAAGGAAACAAACACCAGTTGTAGCAATCAAGTACCAAAAATTCTAAATAAGACAAAATTATCGAAACACTACAAAGAAAAAACTTTTAAAAATTAGCTTTCCATCTAAGTTTCTATCTGTTGTAGAGGAGAGAGATGTTTTAGGAGTGCTTACTGCAGCTGTCAGTCTGATAAGGACAGGAAACCAGGGCTATAAAGTCAGAGGCCATGGTGCGCCCTTACATTCTCAGCACTAGACAAGTTGAGGCACAAGGACAGCAATTTCCAGGCTACCCTGAGGTATATACACAGACTGTCTCAAAAATAAGGGGAAAGCTATTATGTGATTTCATGTGTAAGTGTTTGGTCTGAACGCATGTGTACCACATGTACACTTGGCATTCTGGGAGGCTAGAAGAGGGTGTCAGATCCACTGGAACTGGATGTGACTGCTATGTGGGTGCTTTCTCTGTAAGAGCAGGAAGTGTTCTTAACCGCTGATCTATCTCTCCAGGCCCTCTGTGACTTTTTAGGGCTTAATTGTGGGAATAGTATATCTCTGTGTATTATTCAGTAGAGGCAAACAGACCTAAAGTAGTTTCCATCACTTTACTGTTTTCCCCTTCATTGTCCTATGCTTCTTTAATCTACCTTTAATTTTTCTTCCATCTTAAAAGCCTATTAATCATCTTTAAAATAATCCCAGAAGAAACCCTAGAAGGTGTAAAGAAAATGAGCTTACCTGTTGCTGTGTTTGTACTAATGACTCCAAGTACTTGATGATAACAGATTTAAAATCTTTCACTCTTTCCTTCTGTTAAAGTACAATACATTAAAAAAGGTCATTAGTAGAAAACTAAATCTAATTTTACCACAGAGCTACAGCAAAATTAAGGACAGTACAGAATTATGATACATGCCTCAAATCTTCCCACTTCTTTTCGAATTGTTTTAGAGATCTGCTCAAAATCTCTCTCTCCTTGTTGCACTTTCGCCTCCCACTAATGAAAACAAACAAGAGGAAGAAATGCTTATTTTTGCCTGGAAAAAAATACTGTACTGTCATGATTACTCATCTAATTTAACCAAAATGCCTAAAAGACCCAAGAAATCTCAATATTGGAAAATCCAGTCTAACACAACCAGTGGTGTATCTAGAAGTTGAGGACACAATTCAGTGGGTGAAGCACTTGCTGTGCAAGCATGATCATCAGAATTAGATTTCTAGTACCCATGTAGATGCTGGATGGGCATGGCAGTTTGCCTGTAATCCCAGCACCCTGCAGGCAGAGACAGAAAGATCCCTGAGGAAAGCTGACTAGCTAAGCAAGTCAAATCAGCAAGTTCTGGATTCAAGTGAAACAGTGTGTCTCAAAAAATAAGGTGGAGAATGTTGGAATAAAATACCCAAACATGATACTCTAGCCTCCACATGCCCGCACACACACATATGCCCACACACATTACATATGCATACATGCACACCCCATACACACACAAAAAGGGTGCATTTCACCTCCTAGTGGTAGAAATATGTATCAGATTAAATTCCATTAATAGTTCATTGCTACATTTATTTAAGATTAGAATACTTAGACAGTTAATGAACTATAATATCCTGACAGGTATGGTAGCTCCTGCCTATAATTCTAACACTGAAAAAAGAACTGTGAATTCCAAACTGGCCTAAGGTTAGATCCCACCTAACATGGTTAGATCCCATCTCAAAACCAACAAATAAAAGAACCACCTTACCAATGCCCATTAGATACACCTGGAGGGATTTTGAGTATAGAGTTCACTATCAAATAAATTAAAACACCTGCAGTTCAATTTTTACACATTTCAAAATACACCAACAATATTAATTCCAATAATACATGTTTATCACAATTCATATGGTCATGGAAATACTTCAACATATGGCAAACACTTTAAAAAAATTGTAATGGTAAAATCACTACTTTTTTAAGAGTGGAACTATTTATTGTCTACTATAGACTCATCAATAATCATTAAATTCATTATGGAAACAACAAAATATGACTAGTGACCAATGAAACAGCTAAAATAAAGATTTAAGCAATGAAATGGTATTTTCCCACTATGTAACCAAAACACTGGTCCATACTCTGCAAAGAGCAGATGTACTTATTTGTAGTAATATAAAGGTTGGCCTACCTCTTCAATTTCCTTATTGAAGCATGGCAAAAAAAGTGTATAAATTATAATAAACTTGTACAAATTTGTGAAAATACCATATATAATACATATATATGGGGGATAATATTGCTCAGAGAACTAAATGTGGGTAGGTCTACCTTTAAAACCATTTTTAGACACAAAATGAGTAACCATCTGACAACAAAGCCATTTGAAAAGAGATGTACAAAAGGCAAAGGTTAACTTTAGATGCTTCCTTCTGTGCTTTACTCATTTCAAAGTCATGTGAGAAAAAAAGGCTTCTAACTAAATCACATAATTCTAAAAACTATGGAGAAATAGCTAAGTGCTGAATGACTCAGAAAAAATATGAAAAATTATGCATATATGAATGACATAAAAAATCTGAGTAAAGAAAATATTAATTACCTCTCTTATTTCATTTTTAGCTTGTTGAATTTTTTCTGGTTTGTTAGCAACCATCATTTTTGCCTCAGTTTCACGTTTTTTGAGCAAAGTAATTTGAGCATCTTCCCATTTCTGCCAGCATTTCATCCGATGGTCAAACACACCCTGCAAGTAGCATAAGGCTATTAACAGTGTAAAAATACTCTCATTACAACATAAGTATAATAATACTAAATTTAAAGCCAATTATTTAAATATACAGACAATGAAAATATGCAAGCCAATAGCAATTTCACTAGTTTTTAGGATTTTAAATGTGGCTTCCAATGCCAGACCTACCCTTGTAATCTCAGTACCATGAGACAGAGGCAGGAAGACTGTTTCTAAGTTTGAGACCAGCTTGGTTTATATAGTGATTTCTAAGCAAGCCAGGGCTGGCTACATAGTGAGACAGTCTTACACACTTACACACACACACACACACACACACACACACACACACACACACACACACACGGAGAGGGGAACCCAAAGTAACAGAAGTGAAGAGTGAAGTACAGATGTTATAGTTGACTCTAAGAGAAAAAAAAGCAAACAATAAATTAAGAGGCCTAACAAGACAGGAAAGAGGTGAGTCCTCTACATGGTGAAAGGGCCAAAGAACACAGTCAGAAGTCAGAGCTAAATGAAGAAATTGACATAGAGACTCTACCAAAGCAAGTCAACCAAAAATCACCCTTATTTTCAAGGGGTCTGTCCGAGTAAGATCAAGATAATGAAGAAGTAAGTGAACTACAGCCACAGGAGAGCTATAGGGTATGAACAAACAGAACCGGAAAAGGGAAAAAAATGGGACAAGATGGGAAAACCCACTATGAATTTTTTTTCTAGCTTGATGTTGGAGGTATGTTAACATTATTTTAAATATTAACTAACTCAGCAAATGAGCCAATTATTAACAAACTAGGTGAATAAAAAGGCATTATGCCACAGATACTTCAATTCTAAAACATATTTTATTCAAGAAGCAGTATATAGCTGGGTGTTGTGGTTCATGGCTGTAATCCCAATAACTGGGAGGCAGAAGCTAAGATAGTCATGAGTTCAAGGCTCACAACAGTCTGCTACTCCAGTTCCCGGAGATCTAATACCTGCTAATGACTACATAGACACCAGGCAGCAGGCACACACCTAGTAAACATGATACATATGAGCAAAACATTCATACACATAAAATAAAATAAATCTTAAAAAAGAAAGAAACAAAGAAAGGGGAGACAGGAAGATAGCAATCTGATTATAAATAGAAAAGCCATTATGAGGCAGACAAAACGAACATGTGGTAGTTATATAAAATAAAATTGAGTTTTATGTCTATAGACAACCATTGGTCATTAATTTTACTACTTCTAGGAATTTTCTGTCAAAACAGCTATTGTCAAAACACCTTATAAAATTAAGCTTGAATTGCTTGAATATGCCATGGGTTTAGTCCTAGCATTATTTAAGCAGATGTGGTAGCACACACTTGTAATCACAATAGGTTTCTAGGCCAGCCTGAGGTATATGAAATGCTATTTTAAAAACCAAAAATAAACCAGGCAGTGGTGGCACATGCCTTTAATCCCAGCACTGGGGAGGCAGAGGCAGGTGGATCTCTGTGAGTTCAAGGCCAGCCTGGTCTACAGAACTAGTGCCAGGACAGGCTCCAAAGCTACAGAGAAACCCTGTCTCAGAAACAACTCCCTCCCCACCAAAAAAAGTCAAAATGAATCAAGTGGCATATCTATGAATGTTAAGAACAGTATGCTCCTTTTTGAGAAGGGAGGGAGGGATCTGGGGGAATGTATTGACAAAGGAACAAAACAAGTAGGGATAGGGACAAAAATTAGCTTCATGTACATTCATAGCTAGTCTTTTATTGAAGACACTCAAGAAATCTTAAGAGATTAAAACTGCTGTTGGAGAAACTAGAGGTCTTGGCTGCGGAGAGGGAATGTGTCCTGCGAGTCTAACTCTTGCCTGTTACTAGCTCTTACGTTCAGACAGCTGACCTGGCCAACGTTTTAGTAGACCTGATCTGCAGAGCTTTATGTCTTCACAAAACCAGATCTCAGCTCTGTAACTCTAATTTAACTTCAGTATATCTCAACACACCTTTGATTCATTAAGTGGAAAGAATTTTTGTATAAAAAAATAATTTTTCCTGGGTGGTGGTGGTACATGCCTTTAATCTCAGCACTCAGGAGGCAGAGACAGGTGGACCTCTATGAGTTTGAGACCAGCCTGGTCTACAGAGCGAGTTCCAGGACAGACCCCAAAGCTACAGAGAAGCCCTTTCTCAAAAAAAACAAAAAATTAAAAAAGAATTTTTTTATATAAATCTAGGTGCCCCTAGATTAAAAAGTTAAATAACTCTTTCCAAGCTCAGCTGATTATGGCAAATCTTTTGATGCCAATATTCTCTAGAGAATTTTGGAAAAATGAACATAACTAATTTCAAAGAATGTAGAAGCCTAACAGATTTTAGGAATGGGAAGAGGTTTTTCTAAGGGTCAGCACAGGCAGGCCACCCTGCCATAGGGCCTTCCCTGGGAAGCTCTACTCAGCATGTCCTCAAAGACGCTGTCAATTTCCCTTTTTGACCCATAGGTTTTTTCTTCTTATGCATGTTTGTTTTGTGTTTTAAATATTTATTATTCCTTCTGTATATGTGTTTCATGTGTAAGAGCACCTGATCCCCTGAAGTTGAATTTGAGCCAGGCATCTGTGAGCCATCCAGTGGAGGTGCTAGGCACTGAACTCAGTTCCTCCGCAAATGCTCTTAATTGAGAAACAACTCTCCAGCCCCATATCTTTGTGTTTGTTTGTTCTAAATAACAGCTCTCATATCTCTCTAGAGATAATCAACAGATGAAACAAAAATGGGAATCACCATCTGATGGTGCATGCTTGTAATCTGGGCAGTTGGGAGGTCCAGTCGCAAGGATCAGGAGTTCAAGGCCAGCCTTGGCCACACAATACACTCAAAAACAATACCAAGTTACCAGGTCTTGAAAACCAGGCTGAGATAAGGTTAAAAATAAAAGCTGCCAGGCTGGAGAGATGACTCGGTTAAGAGCACCAGCTGCCCTTTCAGAGGACCTACATTCAATTTCCAGCACCTGAATGGTAACAACTGTCTGTAACTCCAGTTCTAAGAGATCCGACACCTTAATAACATAAAATAAAATTAAATAAAAAAATTTTTAAAAAGATAAAACAAAAATAAAAGCTACCTAATACAATAATGAATACACTAGAAACGTTAACAGCTCTAAACCAAAGAAAAAACTCACCAGAAGCATAAAGAGTTATATAGAAGAGTATATAAAGTTGGTAATTTTTGTCATCCCTACAAAAGCACCATTTGGAAGTGTTGAATCCTCTAGAGACCAAAAACCTGTTCACAAAACATCAATAAATAGGCAGTATGCCCCAGTGTTCTCTCCATAGATGAATACTAGTTTGCACAAGAAAGAATGGTCTCATTAGTTCTCTAAAAATATTGGAATTCAAGGAAAAGCAAAGTTGGATCCCCCTCATTATCACTTTCAACCATAACAGTAACCCAAGGACATTATAACATTACAAAATATCTTCTGAAGAATGCTGATAGGCTGATAGCTCAGTTTGAGAGTATAAATACAGAAGGCATTTGCAGAGCACCAATTTCTAACTAGATTCCTTCTGCAACCACTCAATGTGAGCTATGGTCTAATTTAGTCTCATTTCATCTATAAATACATGACTATACATTTGAGTACACAGAGAATCCTTTTATTGTCCAAATTCATGCTAAAGACCTCCTGAACCATTAAGACAATAATCACTTCTACTTTTATCCTATTTCTCGCCCCCTCCCCCCAAAACAGTGCTGGCTTTGTAGACCAGACTGGCCTTGAACTCACAGACATCTGTCTGTCCCTGATTAATGGCATCACCACTGCTTGGCTTTTATCCTATTTCTAAATGCCTAGCAAACATTACCAATGAAAATAGACCTGGCAGGCAGCTCCAGTTACTTCTAGAATGAGCAAATTAATGCAAATAGTTAAAATTTGAATAATTTGAATATGACTATGTAAATAAATGTATACTGTTTTCACTTCTTATTTGACATTCCACAGACTTCTTATATTTTTGGTTGTGAGCCAAGCCTTTAATGGCTGAGCCATCTCTCCAGCCCTATTTTTTTTTCAATGTTTATTAGTGTTTTGCCTTCATGTGTGTGTGAGGGTTTCAGAAACCTTAGAACTGGAGATAAAGACAGTTATGAGCCATCTAAGTGCTGGGAATTGAACCCAGGTCCTCTGGAAGAGCAGCCAGTACGCATAACTGCTGAGCCATCTGTCCAGTCATCTTTAGACTTCTTAAAAACTGTTTTATTTTACTACCCATGCCATAAGAGAAGAAAATGTTAAATTACAAGTACTCATTTTGAAGTTATTTTTTATGTAGTGGCACAGTATATTTGCACACTTAAATGTATATCTAATAGAAAACCGACTGTCTGTGTGTGTATGCACACACACTCACCCACGTACTTGCACTTGCTGTGTGATCTGGATTGGCCTGAAATTTACTAGCCTGGCCCCAGGTATTACTATTACAGACAATTCATACTGTGTCTAGTCCAAATTGCTTCTAAAGCAAATGGCTTAAGCAAAAGAGTGTAAGAAAGCTTGTAGAACAGGGCTTACTTTCACTGCAGCAATGAGCCGAATGTAGTCACTAAGAAGTTCTGAGAACATGTAAAAGTCGGCAAAAGCTTGTTCTTGATGTAACTGGTCTATCTTTTCCTCAACCTCTGCAAGCTGAGACAAGGCTCTAGACAGGGCAGTGTGATCTTCAGAATTACCTAGCATGGCAGCACTCTTAGCAAAGGCAGCTGTGTTGGCTGAAAGTTCTGAAATTTAAAAAAAAAAAAAAAAAAAAAAAGCATTTAGTATTTGTTAGTAAATTATATTATATTCATGAATTTAGTAATATTTAAATTAATATGAAACAGTCAATAAGTGCTTCAGGTATAGATGCTAGTAGAAGCACCACTGCTGTATGGAGTGACAGCTGCAGAGAACCCACCCAGCATGAACAAGCCTGTGTTTACACCCAGTCCCAGCATAGCCCCACAACCCTCCAAAAAAAGAATCATAGCTTATGTTTTCAGATGGTGAACTGTATCTAATTCTTGAATTGTTTTAATAATCTGCCTTCCCCTTTTGGCCCCAAAGTGCTCATTTATTCTCTTCTGCATTCTGTTAAAGACGTAAGTGTGCTTCTAATATAAGAAGCGTGAAGATAAAAATTAAAGAGGCTGGAGAGAAGGCGCCAACATTAAGAGTTTATACTGCTGTTCTGGAGAACCCAAGTTTGTAAACCCACACACTGGCACATACAAGTACATATAATTAAGAATAAAACTTTTTTAAAAGATCACAATTAAGTGATACTATGTTCTTTGGCATGTAAACATTTGTCATTGAAAATAATGTCTCAGTTTTTAATGAGAATCTTATCTACCAAGAAAGAAAAACAAGGTAAACTTGTAAACACAATTCATTTTATATCAAATTAAGTCATTTTTTTGTTACTTGTTTTGCAATGATGCTAACTTTTTTTTCTGAGACAAAGGCTAGCCTGCAACTCATTATTTAGTCCTGGCTGGCCTCAAACACATAATTTCTCCAATCATAATTTCTAGATTATTTTTAATATAACCATTTTAAGCCTTTTCAAATGAAAAATTAGATGTTTAAAGGCCACTGACAATGACTAAGAATTACATTTTCTGAAAACTGTTCCATTACTCTGTAATTTCTTTTTTAAAAAATACAGTCCACTCCCTAAGAGATATATAATACAAACAGTAAAGCTACAACAAACTATTATATAGAAATAATTATCATACGGGGGCTGGAGAAATGGCTCAGCAGTTAAGAGGACTGGCTGCTCTTCCAGAGGACCCAGGTTCAATTCCCAGCACCCACATGGCAGGTCACAACTGTCTGTAACTCCAGTTCCAGGGGATCTGGCACCCTCACACAAATATATTTGGAGACAAAACACCAATGCACATAAAATAAAAATAAATAAATCTTAGAAAAATATTTATCATACAAGTAATCTGTTACTTAGTGAAATCTATTAAACACTGTCACATAGTAAATATTTTAGACAACCATTATGAAGAGTCTTGGACTGGGCAGTGGTGGTGGAGCTCACCTTAAACCCCAGCACTCGGGAGGCAGAGGCAGGCAGATCTCTATGAGTTCGAGGCCAGCCTGGTCTACAAAGTGAGTTCCGGGATAGCCAGGACTGTTTCAATGAGAAACCCTGTCTTGAAAAACCAAAAAAAAAAAAAAAAAAAATCAAAGAGTCTTAGACAGTAAAAATATCCCACCCCCAAAGACAAACAAGAATTTAATCCCCCAAAAATTTGTGGGAAAAAAAAAACAACATGGTTTGGACTTCTTAATTTTTGTCTGTCTCTAGCCCAGGCTGGCCCTGAACTTCCCATTGAGAGGCTGGCACTGAACTCCAGACTGCCTGGTGTATGTAGTACTACTGGAGCTCAAACCCCAGCCAGGCCTTCTGTGTGTTCAACAAGTACTACCAAGTAGAGGACATCTCCAGTCCCTAAATACTATGGAAACATAAACAAAATAATTCATGGAGTTTGTCAAGAAATAGAGGCACAATATACTTTCAAGAAAATCTGTAAATGCCAATTTTTAATTTTCCCCACATTGGTTCAGAGAACTGAACATAGGGTCTCATGCATGCTAGACAAGCACTCTACCACCACTGAGCTATATAATTTTATAGGACTCATAAATTTATAAATTTTTTATATATAAATTTTATAAATCTGAGTCCTATAAATAAATTTTAGATATCAAATTTATATTACAATCAGTTACTAATGAAACAATTTAATCCATTAAATTATAAATGTATCAAGAGTTAAATGAATAATAATTTGAAATTCAAAGTTTTATAAGCTTTTGACTTTTCTAATTTTAAACTAGAAGTTAGATCAAAATACAGCAGAAAGTTTTAAATGACATTGAAACAAAATACTCTTTTTTCCGGTCTTGAGACAGTCTCTTCACTATGTACTCATGGCTTCAGTCTCCGACATGCACCACACCCAGCACAAACCACCGCTTCATCCTTCCCAGAGTCACTGCTGAGTATTCACTTTATCCAGGGAAACCGACCTTTTCTATGACAAACCAAGGCTTCAACACTGGCATGAAGTTTCCGAAGTTGCTGGTCAAGATTCTCAAATTGTTGTTGCTTTTCTTCAAACCACTAAGAAAAAGAAATGAAAAATGGAGCTAATTTAAGACGAATGAACCATTGTAAATTAGGTTACCAATAGCAAGCTACCTTTCTTGTTTTAGAACAGTAAATTAGCCGTATATAACCATGGTGGTCAAATGATGTAGCTGAGAACTGAACTCAATAAGCAAATTAATATCCTATTTTCTGCTTGTACAGCTTTAAAATGCAATTGTTGGGCTCATTAATTCATTTCATTATTCAAGTCGAAAAATCAGCTCTTACTGCATCCGATTCATTCATCTTGATTGTCATTTTGTTGACAGCGTCGGCAGCCTTGTTCACCATCCTCAATATTCCTGCTCCACTCAGAGCCTGTGTATTAACTGCTCTCGGCAGCTGGAATTGAATGACAAATAAGGGCAAACAAACCGGTTAAAAGCCTAGAGATTTAACTGGGCACAAAAGGGATCCCCCTCCCAAAATAAAGAAGAGAGAGAGAAGAAAAGAGAAAAGAGGCTGTATTTTCTTCACCCTCATACATTTCAACAGTGAGATCTAATTTCTCAAATGCACTACTTGTACATTCTCAAAGGAAAACTTAAAAAATAGACTTTCCATTGCTTTTCTTCTGCACGTTTACATTTAGATAGAACAAACGCTGTTTGTCAAAATACATTAAGAAATTGCCAAGCTCTAACACTGGCCACCTGTCTGCAAGCACAAACAAGCTGCTGCTGAGCACAGATGCTCTTGAGAAAAATCTCCCCATGCCGGTAGGGCTGTGCTTGTGAGTTTCTAGAAAATTCTGGGACTTAAAAGGTTTTTTAAAAAAATCTCAAGCAGTGACAGTAAAATTATGTATAAACTATTTAATTAAATCAAGTTTAAATTTTTCAAAAAGGATCTGATTATCATCCTCTATCACTAAAAGGAATTATTTGCTGGTGATGCTGGTGATTTAGTTAAGCAAAACCCAAAGTCCCAAAACACAGTCTCACTGTTTCCACTGAAAGAATCATTTACTGAAGGGCTAATCTTGGATTAGTTATGACAATACCTAATTAGAAAGACAATTTAAATGAGAAATACCTCTGAGCTTTCCAAGAACTGCCTTAAGTCAGGATCCTGAAGCAAGGTTGGATGCTTCACTGTTCTCTGAAGATACCTATAATGAAAGAGTTGAATTGATCCAGTTTTAGTGCAATTTTAAATTTGAGTTTCAACAAAAGAATAAAAATAACCAGGTAAAAGGTATCTTCAATGTATCTCTTATTAGTTTGTACTCCCTATTTATCTAGAATTTTATACAAATTGAATAGGGCAGTGGTGGTGCACACTTTAATCCCAAAATTTGAGAGGCAGAGGGAGATGAATCTCTGTGGTCTACAGAACGAGTTCTAAACCAGCTAGATCTACATATAATACCCTAACTCAGAGAAAAAAATTTTACAGAAATAGATTAAAAAGGTTTTGTCCATTTTTTTAAATTTTTTTGTTTATGTGTATGTGTAAATGCCTACATGTGCCACATATACACCTGGTACCCATAGAGGCCAGAGCTGGACTCATGCAGTTGTGAGCACCATGGGTACTAGGAACAAACCCATGTCCTCTGCAAGAGCAAGTACTCCACCCCTCCACCCGCCCCCCAAAAGACCACAGGTTTTCTCTGTAGCCTGTCCTGGAACTTGCTCTATTTCTGTAATGTAAAATTTTAGTCTTCATGAAATCAGAACCAAGGACCAAAAGCCAACTACCGTTTAAATCTACCAACAAGCTCAAAGGTGAAGAGTACTTGCTGCAGCCAGGTGGTGGTGGCTCACACCTTTAATCCCAACACTCGGGAGAGGCCAGCCTGATCTATAAGAGCTAGTTCCAGGGCAGGCTCCAAAGCTACATACAGAGAAACCTTATCTTGAAAAACGAAAAATAAAAATAAAAATAAAGGAAGGCTTGAGTTAAAATTTAAAATGTTGGTAGTTATTAAATAATAAGAGTCAGGCTTACAATTTTAATAATGAAATTCCCCTAATGCTATTGATAAGTTATTCAGTTTAGACATCATATGGCATGAAGCAGTCTGTAGAGACTGTTAGTGTCAGTGCTGGAAAACAGGTGCTCACACACAATGTAGCACTCAGTCTCTACAAAGCTTCCTGGCCAAGTGTGTTAGCATGTGTGATCCCATCATTTCGAAAGTGGCCAAATGGCCAGCCTGGGCTACATAGTGAGACCCTGTCTCTGAAAGAAAAGAAAGTGACAAAGATCCTATATTTTAAGTCTAAAAAAAGGTACCTACCACTACTTATACTCTTAAACAACTTTCCAAAGCACATTTTATAGGTTACAAATCTCAAACACTAATAAAAAGGCTAATGTATAATTAAGAAAGTTTGAAATATATATGTACTTTCTCCTTTAAAGAAGTCATTTGTGGTCGGGCAGTAGTGGTGTACGCCTTTAATCTCAGCACTCAGGAGGCAGAGGCTTTCTGGGGGATCAATTTCAGAAAATAATATTTGAGAAAGAAACAAAATTTTTCTTAAGGGACATAGGGAAGCAAATAACTAAATAAAAGATACTGTGGTTTTTACACAGTTAAAATTAAGAACAGGGTTTAAACAACAAACATTGATAAACGCATGCCAACTCAGGAAGGGCATGGTGAGGCCCAAGTTCAAGGGAAAAGAAATGAAACATACAAACAGAAAGAGTATGAAAGAAAAACAGAAAAGCTCGCTAAAGGAATTGAAGTGTAAAGGGCAACTGAAGTTGATGCCAGCATCACACTCCTAAGAAGAGGCCAGCAGCAACTCAGATCTGCTTTAAGCAGAGTGAATGGAAAAGAATCATTTGGGCTTACTAGTTTTTATTTGCATGTGAAGACAAAACAAAGGAGGCTGAATAAAATCCTTGACATAAATAGTTAAAAATAATTTCTCTTACTTTAAATTCAATTCCAATAAAATGAGAGACTAGAAGAGCAAAGAGTCTGGGTCTTAGATGATGGTCACCTGTTTACTGAACAGACATTTGCTGAGCACTGGCTACACATCTTATTCTGAGATCATAGAATCTATCAGCATACAAAAGTTATTAGTATCTCTTCCTTCAATGACTTTACAGTTGTTACTAGAAGACAGATGATATGCTAGACATGTAGCTACAAAGTGGCAAGTCCTGTGAGAAAAGAAGAAAGAATAGGGCACATAGAACCAAGTGCATTAGATGTGATCATGGCAATTTAGATAGGTTACAATGAAGCCAGTTGTCCGAACTCGCTTTTCTTGAACATTTATACTTGAAAGGATAATGAGATTTAGGTGAGTAACAAGTAGAAATGCCTCATTCAAAACAAAAGGGTCATTGTGGCCTAGAGCAAAGTGGGTGATCAAAAAGACTGGAAAAAACACAGGGAACAACAAAATAAATGAGCAGTGGAGGTCAGATAGGAAGTTGTTGTCAATTAGAACTTTGGTTTTTACGGAATGAAATTAGGGATTGTGCAATCTGCTGTAGGGGAGCTTTGTTTGCTTTTGAAACTGTCTCATGTAGCCAAGGCTGGCTCAAACTCTCTCTGTAACTGAAAATAACCTTGAACTCTTGATCCTTTTCCCTCTACCTCCCAGGTGCAGAGATTACAGGTTTTTGAAACTATATCCAGCCCAAACTGTGTTTTAAAGGATTTATTCTATACATGCTGTTCATAAAAAACAAATAAATAAATAAAAGAAAAGAATAAAGAATAGAATTGCCAAGGACAGAATCCAGGAACCCATTAGGTGACTATGTAGCTAATTAAGTCTCTGGATTGCTAGCCACTGGATTGAAAAGTCCAGGCTTTGGAGAACAACAGAACTACCTGGTGAACCAGATAACTTTGGATAGTGACCTACCTCCAAATTCCTTGATGTGAAAGAGTAGAACTACTCAATCCATCATAATCTTTTTTCTTTTCTTTCTTTCTTTCTTTTTTTTTTTTTTGCAAATGGGGCTTTTTAGGTGCTTGAAATGAACACTGATTCTAACCAGTTCATTTAAAGATAATTATACACATAAGTTACTTTTTGCAAAAGGTCACATAAATAGTGTAGTAAAGGACAGATTTCAAGTGGTAAGCCATTCTAAATCATACCTCTCTGAATGTCTTTATCTGTGTTGGTCTGGCTTAAAATACGCTTGCTTGCCTTGTGTATTTTTGTTTGTTTGTTTTATGCAGCCCAGGCAGGCATAAAAGATGTAGCACTCCTCCTGCCTCATTTAGACTCCTAAGTAGAATTACAGATGCCCACCTAATATACTCTTTTTTTGTTTGTTTGTTTGTTTGTTTTTGTTTTTTTTGAGACAGGGTTTCTCTGTATAGCTTTGGTGCCTGTCCTGGAACTAGCTCTTGTAGACCAGGCTGGCCTCGAACTCAGAGTTCCGCCTCTCTCTGCCTCCCAAGTGCTGGAATTAAAGGCATGTGCCACTACCCACCCTAATATAGTCTTAATAAAAGTAATCTTTGCTTACTTTACTGAGTATGGCACAGGGGGTGTTTGGATACTTAACTACTTTTTCTTTCTGGTTTTATATAAAAATTATTTTTATTTTTATTATTATTATTGTGATTGTAGTGTAATTTTTAGATAGCCTTTTAAGGAACTACTGAAATTAAAAGATACTTTGTACTGTATGAAGCTAACCTAATGGACTATATGGTACAGTCAAACTAGAAGGATACTGAAGCATTAAATTCCATGTCCTTGGCACAACAAGTCTTAGTTTCTGAGTCAGCTTGCCATCCAAACTTTTTAACCTTCCTCAAAGGGTATAGTGGTCTACACCTTTGATGCCAGCACTTGGGAGACAGAGGCAGGAGGATCTATGAGTTCAGGACTTGCCTGGTCTACAAAGTGAGTTACAGGACAGCAAAAAATACATAGTAAGACCCTACCTAAAAAAAAACAGAACAAACAGAAAAAGGTGTGTTTGATGTTCTGTAAAGTTGACTTCTGAATAGTCTCACTATTGTTTTCACATTTCAGCACAGTAAGAGAGGACTATATGGGCAGAGGCAGGCAGACCTCTGTGAGTTCAAGGCCAGCCTGGTCTACAGAGCTAATTCCAGGACAGCTAGGGCTGTTACAGAGAAATCCTGTCTTGAAAAACCGAGAGGAGGGGAGGGGAAGGAAGGAAGGAACGAAGGAACGAAGGAACGAAGGAAGGAAGGAAGGGTGATAAGTTTAGCTGGGAGTGGAAATATTCTAGTCTGCCATTAAAAAGGTAAGTTGTAGGCCAGATATGGCAGTGCATGCCTTTGATTCTAGTACTGTAGGAGGCAGAGGCAGGCTGATCTCTATGCTCAAGGTTAGTCAGAACTGCACAGTGAGAACTTGTCTCAAAGAGGAAAGAAGAAAAGCAAGTCTTTAAATCTATAGGACTAGGACATGTAAAATTATATACTCTAAAGGGAGATATAACATATTTATAATAGTTCTTAATTACATAACGAATAAGCAAGATGTAACATTACTATCCATTAAAGTCAAAATCAAGTACACAAAAATGAGAGGGCACACACATGCAGTTTTCACTGTTTAACAGTGCTTATACCAAATAATTATTCAAACAAAATTAATGTGGGGATGCAGAGATGGCTTGGTAATCACAAACAGTCACTTTTCTTGGAGAAGATCCAGGTCTGGTTCCCAGGACCCACATGGTGGTTCACAGCCATCTGTAACTCCAGTTTCAGGAGGTTCAACACACTCTTCTAAATACCACAGGCACCAAGCTTGCATGTGGTGCATATCTTTACAACGAGGCAAAGCACTCAAACACATTAAAATAAATCTAATTTTTAAAAATTGATTTATACAAATGACTGGGTATTTTGTGTAGCCCAGGACAAGCCTGGGCTGAAAGTCCTTCTGCCACTTTATTGAATACTGGGATTGCAGGAGTGTACACCACATGCGGATTTCCGAGACATTCTATCAAGTCCAGCAAGCACAGCTTCCATGTTTCCCTCTTATAACTACAGCCATTTTGTTAGTGCTCTTCGTGATTATGATATAATCCTAATATTTTCCTGCTTATAACATGATACAGAAACAGATGTTGTGCTGTCAGACTAATGAAAGCATGGCAACAGTGGTACTGTGACTCGGAATTACCTCTCCAGTGCTGCTCTTCGTTTTTCTACAAACTCAGTGGATGATGAGTCTTCTTTACCTACTTTGACCTTGGTCATACCTTTGAAAAAATTGGAAGAAATTCATGAGAATTTTTTTAGATTATTATAAAACAGGCCATAATATCTTCATAAGCAAAATATACTTTTAACTGTAAAATAATGTCCCTAAGTTGGTAACTGGGGTCTTATTTAAAGTGAAACCCATTTTGAAGAATTATATTTCATGATGTATTAATATCCCTAATGAATAAATATCTACGGTAAGAACATGTAAACAAAGTACAACATGACTTGTATTCAATATTACTGTATTGAACTCATAAAGTAAGTTTATAGAAAAGCTTATATAAAAATTTCATTACAGAGCAGGGATACAAGGAACATACCTAAACATAATTAAGGCAATATACAGCAAGCCAACAGCCAACATCAAACTAAATGGAGAGAAACTCCCAGTGATTCCACTGAAATTAGGAACAAGACTAGGTTGTCCACTCTCTTCATATCTATTCAATATAGTTCTTGAGGTCCTAGCTAGAGCAATAAGACACCAAAGGGAGATCAAGG
>JAQHUG010000078.1:6598564-6617065 GCA_028555095.1 Dicrostonyx torquatus
AAAAAAAAAAAAAAAAAAAAGAAAAAGAAAAAACAAGAAGCACCCTACAGAATGAGTTTTTCCAATTTGTCCCCTTTGTTGCAGGCTTGGATAGTTTATGGCTTGCCTTCCAACTGCAGCTGCTCACAGTTTAACTGAAGGGAAAAATAAGAGCTACCAGCTTCCCGGTTAACAAAGATCCCCCAGATAACAATGGCTTAGGAAAAACAAACCAAACAAACTGACTCCTTAGGTTTTGAGGTAAAGGTTAACTGACTTTATCTATAATGGCAGCTTCATGGTGGCAAGGGTCAGGGCCCTTCTGTCTCACTGCCTTTACCGTGTGACCTAGTGGGCATGTGATTGCTTTGTTTCTGGCTAAGATAGCTGCTCCGACTCTTCTAAAACGGTTCATGGCACTGGCATTAGGGAGGAGAGGAAAAAGGAAGTGATAAAGAGACCTCTTACTTTAACGAAGTAACTGGAGAATAATATCATTTTTATTCATAACCATTTACCAAAACTTGACCATACTGTCACATGTATGTTTAGTGGAACTTGACCATACTGTCACATGTATGTTTAGTGGAACTTGGAAAGCATCCTTACTCTGGGGGCTATATGCCCATCTGAAATGTGAGGGCTTTGCTCATTTAGAAAGAAGAGAATGGACTATCAGTCTTTGCTGAGGAACAATTCTCTGTGAAGTCTGATGTCTATAACCTATAGCAATATGTTTTCTTTAAGATTTATTTATTTATTATTTATACAGTTCTGCCTGTATGTCCACCTACAGGCCAGAAAAGGGTACAAGATCTCATTATAGATGGTTGTGAGCCACTATGTAGTTGCTGGGAATTGAACTCAGGACCTTTGGAACCCCTGAGGCATCTCTCCAGCCCAGAGAATGCTTCTTAACCTGACACTACAGCAAGGGCAAGAAAACTGCTAGAGGGGTTGAATTATCTTGCAGTTCTAGGAAGTAAGGGAGGCTGCAGGGACATAGGAATATGGTCTGATGGTGCACACATGAAATCCTGGTAAAAGAGAAGCTGAGAAGGTCAAGATCAGCCTGGAATAGTGAGACTTTGTCTCAAAAAGTGGGCGTGGGGGGAACTAACTGGAAGGAGTGTTTATACAATAGAGAATAGAAGAAAAAAATTAAGCAATTAATTTTAACCTATGGGAGAAAATGACTAGTCATGAGTTGGGAACACGGCTCAGGTTGGCAGAGTGTCTAGCATGCAGGTCTAGCATGCAGGAAGCCCTGGATTCCACCCCCACCTCTGCAGGACCCAGCCATAGTAGCACATACCTGTCACAGTCATCATGCCCCATCTTGATATAAATAAGTAATAAAAAAAGAAGTGTGGGGAATAGATGGCTCTTTTATATGTAAATTTATAATGAATAAATAGTAAAGCAACAATGGAAATATAAAATCATTTGATAAACACCTAAGTAGCTATCATAAAATCATTAATGGATATTTAAAATTTACAGATGAAAGTTTGATGAGACAGAGAATATTTGCCAAGATTCAACATCTCTTCTAGGAAGTATTCAGGAGTTAGAGTGAAGAATTACCACCACGGGGAGACTTTGTAGATCTGACCTTAACCTAGAAACCAAAGACATCAGTAGACCTGAGGACGCTGATATCACGCTCCTTCAGATAAGATATACTGAAGAGGCACAGCATAACTTCTGTGGTATCTTTGCCTAAAAATGTATAATATAAATTTAATCATGAAGAGATATCAGATAAGTCAAAATTTAGACATTCATTCTGGGTATATGGCATAGACCTGTAATTTTAGGATTTGGTAAGCTGAGGCAGGAGGATTGTGGTTTACAGACTAGTCTAGGGTTCTCTGGAAGAACAGAACTGACAAAATTTAAATGTCCCTAGAGCTGGGATTACAGGCACATACCTCTCTGCCTGTATTTTTGTTTTTGTTTTGTTTTTCTGCGGTGCTGGGGCAAGAGCTCTGCTATATGAGGTACGTTCACGGTTTTAAGTGAGTGAGGTAAATCTTGTGATTTCCAGTTCCTTCCTAAGGGATATAGGCCAGAAACAGTGCAGTATTGTTATCAATAGAATAAGTTGTTCACTTTAGGATTAATGTTAGAGATACGATCAGGATTTCCTCAGGCCAGACTAATCAGGGAAGGGCTTGGCTGCTAAGAACTTGATTCCTTCCTTGCAGGTCAGAGGCAGGAATCAGTGCCGAATCATCTGGTGTGTTTAAGAACCTATTTGGCAACTTTGAGAGAAGATAGACTGAATGCATTGACAGAAATTAGCTTCAGTAGATGCTGCTCATTGCTTACACACCAGGCGACTTTTCCTTTCTTCTCACTTAGGGACCTACTGTTTTGTTTAGGCTAGCCCAGGGAAAAGTCATCAAATCCTGCAAGTAGAAGACATGCACTCCTGTAGATATCTAACATAAGTGTGGCCATTCCCACTTGTACTGTGTCTGTGATTCGCTAACTAAGTCCAATGCTTTATGCTTGCTTGAAAATAGAGGTGCCCTGCTGGGCAGTAGTTAATGCACACCTTCAATCCCAGCACTTGGGAGGCTGAGGCAGGCAGATCTCTGTGAGTTTGAGGCCAGTCTGGTCTACAAAGTGAGTTCCAGGACAGCCAGAGCCACACAGAGCAACCTTGTCTCAAAACACCAAGCACCCTCCCCACAAAAAAAAGGAAAGAAAAGAAAATAGAGGTGGCCAAATGACATCATCCTGTGGTACCATAAACCCAGGCAAAATCTTGTGGTGAAGGAAGTTACATACTCTAGTAGGGAAGTTACTCCTGTTGTTTTGTATGGACATGATATGCCCATCAATCCCTAAATAACTGTTTATGGTCATATATTAGTGTTGATGTCAGCTATGGTCAGAGAGGCTTCATGTTTGGGAAACATTAACTACAGAGACTCATAACTGGTCTAAATTGGGAGAATAAGTGACTTCTGGGTGTTCTATCCTAGATGGGACATCCAGATCAATCCTCCAAAGCTCAGAGAACATCATAGAGGAGGGGGGTGTGGAGAAAAATGTAGGAGCCTCTGGAGAACGGTCGAGATGTGGACTGTCTTGTGGTCATGGTTTTTGAACACTCTTGAACTCACAGTCGTAACAGGGCCCCAGACATTAGTAGTCACTGCTCTCCACACCCCCCACCTTAGCACAACTTACTCCATGATAGAAGTACCTTTCAGGCCATAAAACTCAGCATGTAGGTAGTATCACCTGCCAAAATGAAAACAGAGACCTCATTCATCAAAGTTCATAGTTCTGGAAAAGTCTCTAAATGTACTAACCTTGATTTTTGGCTCCTGTAGTTCTGTTTCTGGCTAACTGTTGTTGTTAACTGAAATATGCCAACCCAGAATGTGGTTTTCATGCTTAATAGCTTACCCCAAGAAAGGCTCTGTGCTACACTGGGATCCCAAACATCCAGTGTAGTTGCCAGTCTGCTAATAAAGACTTTGTTATTGGCTTAGCCCATGTCTGAGCAGTCTTCTCTGGTAATCCTCCACAACAACAGCATCACTGATTACTTGCACAAGATTGGGCCTATCATCATTCCATTATAGAAGGGGGAAGGGCTCAAGAGACTTCACCGGTCCTTGAGGTTGTATTGATAGTTAGTGGTTGCTGCAGGAGGGAGACATTATCGTCAGTGGTGTAGCCACTGTGTCTGTACAATCGCCTCATGTATGCACCTATTATATTCAGTTGGTCTTCCAAGAAGAAGAAGAGAAGGAGGAGAAAAAGAGGAAGAAGAAAATAGAAGATGGGCTGGTTGGGAAGAGGATGGGGATCAACATAAGTAGGAAGTGGACAAGAGAAGGCAATAGGGGTGAATAAGACTAGGAGAGATGGCTCTGTGGTTAAGAGCACTGCCTGTTCTTCCAAAGGTACTGAGTTCAATTCCCAGCAACCACATGGTGACTCAATAACCATCTGTAATGCGATCTGGTGTCCTCTTGAGGAAGAGACTGGTCAGTCGTACTCATTAATTTAGACCATGAAACCCAATGTGAACAAGTTCAACAGAACTGCCACATATGGGCTGCCCATGCATGCTTCAGCATTGCCAGGGCATAAATTAAAAAAAAAATTCTGATTAGCATACAGCCAGATGTGATGGTGTAGGTCTTTAAGCCCAGAACGCCGGAGGAAGAGGCAGGAAGATCCCTGTGAGTTTAAGGTCAGCCTGGTTTATACAACAAGTTCTAGAACAACGGGGGCTACATAGAGAGACCCTGTCTCAAAAAATTATTAAAAGGTTCATCACATACATGAAAATGTCATAAAGAAACCCATTGTTATGTATAGTTAATGCATGCTACTTAAAATATTTCTAAAACATACACATTTAGATATTACTGTACTAAAAATGCTAAGAACATGAATTAATGAAGTAGAATAGAGTCTAGAAACATATCTATAGATACATGATCCATCTATTTTTTAACTAAGGTATAAATACAATTAATGATCTACTAATACTACTATAATAATTAGATGTCCATAAGCAAGAAACTTTTTAAAAAAAGAAGGCCACCCTCATCCTCTCTGGTTGTGGCATGTGCCACTACACCCAGCTGAGCACTGTCCTAAAGAGTGTTTCTCTACTAAGAGAAATTTATTCATGGAGAACAAACTTGCGGTAGAATGGGAATTTCAAATGCCCATGTCTGTGAGCGAAAGGCTCAATACCGTCACTGATAAACAGAGGCAGCCTCTATTTGCTAGGCATGGTTCTAATCCCTTGGATTGCATCAGTGAGATTACCCAACCCAATCCACTCAACCAAAGAAAACAATTTGTGTTCTTAGAGATAAATGCTAGCAAACAACATTTATTTGTTGTACATGGGGTCAAACCCAAGGCAGACCTAGTATATACTAGGCAAGCACTCTACCACTGAGCTACAACCAAACTCCTTGGGTTTTTGAGACAGGGACTCATTATGTAACTCACGTTGGTCTTGAGTGTCTTTAATTTTTAATGTAATTTTGGTCTTGAACTCATGTGCACGTGTGTATGTGTGTTTGTGTGCACGCATGCATGCCAGTGCACAAGTTTGCGTGTACATGAATGTAGAGGCCCAGAGGTTGTCATTGGATGCCTTCTGCTGTTGGGTCTGGCTCATCAGGTACATATATTCCAGAAGAGGGGAGTGTGGACTGGGGAAAGAAATAGACAAGAGACAACAGATAGAATCGGCAGGGCTTCAGGTGAATACTGTGATCACCTCGAATTTATTATTCAAAGTTCAGCAGGGTGGTAGTGGTACATGCCTTAATCCCAACACTCAAGAGGCAGAGACAGGCAGATTACTGTGAGTTCAAGGCCAGCCTGGTCTACAAAGTGAGTTCCAGGACATCTGGGACTGTTTGCCAGAGAAACTCTGTCTTGAAAAAAGCCAAAATAAGTAAGTAAGTAAGTAAGTAAGTAAATAAACAAATAAATAAATGTTCAAAGTCTTATCTACCACAATCCAAAAAGAGGGTGAGAAAAAGGAAAGAAAGAAAGAAAGAAAGAAAGAAAGAGGAGCAGTCAGCTGCTGAGCCATCTCTCCAGTCCCAAGACTGACAAATCTTTTTTTTTATTATTATTTTTATTTTTTGAGGCAGAGCTTCTCTGTGTATCCTTGGCTGTCCTGGAACTCACTTTGTAGACCAGGCTGGCCTTGAACTAACAGAGATGTGCCTGCCTCTGCCTCCAGAGTGCTGGGATTAAAGATGTGTGCCACCACCAGCTGGCTCCCAAGGCTTCCAATTCTTAACACTTTAGTTTTTAATGTATCTTATTTATTCATTTTAAAATTTTATGTATATAGGTGTTTTGCTTGCACATTTGCCTGTTTACCATTTGCATGCCGGATGTGCATGGAGTACAGAAGAAGGTGACAGATCCCTTGCAACTAGAGTTACAGGAGTTGTGACCTGCCATGTGGGTGCTGGGAATCAAACCTGGGTCCTCTGGAAGAGCAACCAGTGCTCTAGACCACTGAACCATCTCTCTAGGCCCCTATCTTAGTTTTCAGAAGAACTCAAGGTGGGGGTGGGCATCAGGAGGGTGGCAGATCAAAGTGACGCTGCCAAGCCTGATGGTCTGAGTTTGATTTCTAGGACTCACATGGTAAGACCTGACTCCCAAAAGTTGTCTTTGAATCTTCAAACACACATATACAGTCACCAGATAAATAGGTGAATGAATAAATGAATTTAGGGGGAAACATTCTCAGGGAGTGGCAAGATGGCTCAGTGTGTAAAATCATTTGCTGTGAACTGAGTTCTCTGGAACCCATGGTTGAAGGAGAAACCAACCCTGTAAGTTGTCCTCTGACTTCACAAGAACACTGTAGTGCCTGCACTCATACAAACAACATAATACACACAACATAATACACACAAAATACATATACATGGCCGGGCAGTAGTGGCACACGCCTTTAATTCCAGCACTCAGGAGGAAGAGGCAGGTGAATCCCTGTGAGTTTCAAGGCCAGCCTGGTCTAGAGAGTGAGTTCCAGGACAGACTCCAAAGCTACACAGAGGAAACCCTGTCTGGAAAAAGCAAAAATAAAATAAAATAAAATTCACAGTGCCTTCACAAATCAATATTTGATTTTGGCTTTGTGTCATGAGAAATAATTTAGTGTTACATAGTTTTTACGAATTCTGCCTTTTTTGAATTATTTGTATTTTGAAAAGAGAAAGAATTATACCTGGGCATAAGCCTTAGGGCTGTTAATTAAACATCCGAGTGCAATTTTTATCTTATTTCATTTGAACCTGGACCTACTCCCTCTAGTGGCTCAAGCTACTTAGAATATCTGCTGAACTTTGCAGACCCATTAATTTCTAGCTGTCTTGGCTTGGTGATCACATTTGCTCCCATGGCGTTTCTCCTTTCTCACAGCTGCTGTTGTTTGTCTGTGAATTAGTTAAGGTGTGGGGGGTAGTGTTGGGATGTTCTTTGTCCATTTCACTTTGACACTGAAGTAAATAATTACTCGACACCTTGATTCAACAGAGATTTCCTGAGCATTCTCCGTCCAGGTTGGAGGAAGAAGCGGGCAGTGTCTGTTCTGAGGGAGCCAAAGTCTGGATGGGTGCTGTTGTTGCCCATCCGTCTTTCCTCTCGATGGCACATAGGGTTTGGAGCACTAGAGAGGTGTCTGCTGGACTTCCTACCAGTGCTGTGCTGATGGCTTTCAGTGCCGGCTTCCTCCTCACTAGCAGGGACTATGACATTGGTGACACTGGATTTCTGAAGTCCATGCTCAACTTAGTCCTTCTAACACTCCACTCAATCCTTGAGATTCTAAAGGTCTTCTCTTATCTTTGCTTTGTCTGAGTTAACTTCCTGTTGCTGAGATTAATACCCCAAATACAACAGAAGGGAAGTGGAGGGTGATAAAGAGATAGCGAAGGTGGTAAAAGTGGTTTGCTGTCAAGCCTGAAGATCAAAGTCTGACCCCCAGACGGAAGTGGTGGAACAAAAGAGTTATTAAGACTTGAAAGTTGTCCTTGTCCTTCATGCAAACAGCGTGGCACTCTTGATCATGCCCCATATCATATCACGCAGACAAACAATAAATAAACTCAAAAATAGTAACTTAAAGAATTTTTTCTTTAGTGTAAAATATCTTTTTAATATCACCACACAATTATATCACTTCTCCATCTCCAGATCTGGTCAGGTGCCCATCTTGCTCTCTTTCAAATGTATGGTCTGTGTTCTTCTTTGGTTGTTTTTTAGATCTATGTGTATATTGTGAGAGTCAAAAGTTATGTTTTAAGTTTTCATTATTGTGCCTAAGAGATCCATGAGATAAAAATACCTCTAACCTGTAAGCCCCTTGCCCAAGGTCAGATACTTCCTGAAATGCTGTTCCCCAAGCAAATTCATTTGATCCAACTGTATTGGATATGGTTGATTACATATGGGCGGGAGGACACAGGCAGGAAATACGTCAGGATATATGGTTGCCCTTGTCTCAACGTGCTGGATGGCTTATGGTTTTAGTCTTTTTCAGCCTCTGCAAAAACATGACTCATGGTTATTTTCTGGGAACCCAGGCATGGATCTGTCCAGAGTTCGTCATCCTGGCTAATATTTAATTAAAACTTGTTTCAAATTTGACTCAAAATTATGGTATTGATCTTACTCTTGGCAGGTGAGTTTAATAATAAATAAATAAATAAATATATATATATATACACATACACACATATTCCTAAATATATAAATACAACTTGCTCAATCCATATAATGTTTGTCTTAGAGTTTCTAGTGTGATAAAGCACTGACCATAAACAACTTAGGCAGGGAAGTGTTCGTTTCAGCTTACAACTTATAGTCCATTATCTAGGGAAGGGAAGTCAGGGCAGGAACTTAAGGAGGGAGCCTAGAAACAGGAACTGATGCAGAGATCATGGAGCAGCGCTGCTTACTGGATTGTTTCTCATGGCTTGCTCAGTCTGTCTTCTTATGGCACCTAGGACCACCAGCCCAAGGATGGACTCATCCACAGTGACTTAGGTCCTTCTACATCAATCATCAATCAAGAAAATGTACCATCATAGGCCAAAGTGATGGAGGCATTTTCTCAGTTGAGGTTCTCTCTTCCCAAATGATTCTAGCTCGTGTCAAGTTGACACAAAACTGGCCAGCACAATGGTACTTGTATGAATATGGTACTTGGTATTGGCTAACCAGTTGGGGTGCTGCTCAGGAAATAGTCCATCACGGCCAAGCATTTGAGGCAGCTGATCATATTATATCTATAATCAGAAGACAGAGAAAGGTGAATGCTTGTGCTTAGCTAGCTATTTCCTTTTTATGCAGCCCATTAGTGAAGTCCAGGGAATGGCACCACCCTTCTTAATGGTGGGTCTTGCCACCTGAGTTAACCAGCAAGCTTATCTTTCACAGGCGTGCCCAGAAGTAAGCCCAATGTAAATAATCCCTCATAGGTTACCTAAGACATCTCCTAGGTAATTACAGGCACTAATCACCCCTTTCCATTGTTTCTCAGAGTTGTTCCGGGACCCAAGTGGAACTTTGTGGGAGAGTCAGGGTTGATGGTGTAAATGGGTCTAGACGTGCTTCGTGTTTCTCCAAAGAGCTCCTACACTTCTCTTTCTAGGTTTCCTTCCTTCTAGATCTCTGAGAACTGTACTCAGGCAAAATTTTAAAAATTATATTTATTTATTTGCATGTGTGTGGTGTGTGATATTTTAATTGTATTCTGACAATAAAGCTTGCTTGGAGTCAGAGGGTAGAGCTAGCCACTAGCTGACCAAAATCAACCATAGAGGCTTTGGAGGACTGAGGACAGATAGGAGACAGGAAGTAGTAAGGCAGGGCTCTGACATTTTGGGTGGAGGAATGGAAGAGTCACTAATCACTTCTTTGCTGTTTTTCTGATCATTCAGGTTCTTACCCTGATGTCTGACTCCTGATTTTTATTGATAAAGAATAATTAGATAAATACTTCAAGAAAGGAATTTGTTACAGATGGGCTTAAGTTATTTGTCCAAGGACACACAGTCAGTGAGTGGAAGAGATGGCCTAATTGTACAGGCCCCGTGCTGCTGCAGTGGGCAATAGCCTAGTAGTGAAAGATAGAAGGCACTAACTAACACAGAGAGCAAAATTAGTAGTTTATTTTAGAATAAACTTTGCTGAAACAGTCACAGAGAGAGCTGGTACAGTAGGAGGAAAGTCTACATTTTTTTTTTTGATTTTTTCAAGATAAGGTTTCTCTGTAGCTTTAGAGCCTGTCCTGGAACTAGCTCTTGTAGACCAGGCTGGCCTCAAACTCACAAATATCCACCTGCCTCTATCTCCTGAGTGCTGGGAATAAAGGCATGTGCCACCACCGCCCGGCTGGAAAGTCTGCTTTTAATTAACACTCATTTAACTACCAACACATAAAAGCAAAAGACAATGAAGGTAGAAAACTCAGGTATGGGGCTGGGGCTGCAGCTCAGTTGGTAGTGTGTTTGCCTGGCATACACGAGGCTCTAGGTTCAATCCCCAGCACCACATAAACTGGGCATAGTTTATGCCCATACACATACCTGTAATCTCAACGCTTGGGAGGTAGAGGCAAGAGGATAAGGAGTTCAAGGATCTTCCTTTGTTTTCTGTCTTAGATAGGATTTTATTGCTGTGAAGAGACACCACAACCACAGCAACTCTTATAAAGGAAAATATTTAACTGGAGCTGGCTTATACTTCAGAGGTTCAGTTCATGATGGACATGGTGGGGGAGCATGGTTGAGTACTGGTGGTCATGGTACTGGACAGGCACCCGAGAGTTCTACATCTCCATCCAAAGGCATCAAGAAATGACAAGGACACACTAAACCTCACCTGAGCATTCTAAGACCTCAAAGCCCACCCTCTAGTTGTGTACTTCCTCCAACAAAGCCACACCTACTCTAACAAGGCCACACTCATCATAGTGTCACTCCCTATGGACCTATGGGCTATTTTTATTCAAACCACCACAACTACGTAGTGTAGCCAGCAGCCTGGGTAAGGTAAGGTACCTTTTCTCTAAGACAACTGGAAGGTTGGGGGTGACTAAGACTATGTACCAGCCCTAAACTTAGTGTAGACAGTCTTGCCAGTTGGAGGAAGGGGCTAGCAACTATGAACAGGGTGAGTAATCTTGGTGGATGGAGACTCAATTGCTTGAGAGTGGCAAAGAAGTCTGAGAAGCTGAGGGCCATAGTGCCTTCTAGAGTAGTGTCTTTGAAGAAGCAATCAGAAGTCACAAGGAAAGAAAGAAAGAAAGAAAGAAAGAAAGAAAGAAAAGAAAAGAAAAGAAAAGAAAAGAAAAGGAAAGGAAAGGAAAGGAAAAGAAAAGAAAAGAAAAGAAAGAATCCTGAGTAAGGTTGAAGTTCACCATTCTTAGGACTGTCTTTAGTCAGAGTTGCTACTACTGTAAGGAGACACCATCAAGCTGGGGAGGAAAGGGTTTATTTGACTTACGCTTCCAGATAAGTTTGTCATTGAAGGAAGTCAGGACAGGAACTCAAGCAGGGCAGGAACCCAGAGGCATGAGCTGCTGCAGAAGTCATGGAAGATTGCTGCTTACTGGCTTGCTCAGCCCGCTTTCTTATAGGAATCAGGGGTGGTACCACCCACAATGGATCGAGCCCTCCCTCATCAGTTACTAAAATAAGAGAATGCCCTACAGGCTTGCCTACAGCCTGAGGTCGTGGAGGCATTTACTTAATCGAGGTTCCCTCCTCTCTGATGATTTTAATGTGTGATAGGTTGACATAAAAATAATCTCCCACACTGGGAATGTAGCTTACTTGTTAATAGAGCATTTGTCTAGCCTACAAGGTCCTAGATTTTCTCCCTGATACTGAGAGAGAGAGAGAGAGAGCTCCTCTCTGATGATTTTAATGTGTGATAGGTTGACATAAAAATAATCTCCCACACTGGGAATGTAGCTTACTTGTTAATAGAGCATTTGTCTAGCCTACAAGGTCCTAGATTTTCTCCCTGATACTGAGAGAGAGAGAGAGAGAGAGAGAGAGAGAGAGAGAGAGAGAGAGAGAGAGAGAGAGGAGGGGGGGGGGGGGGGGTAGAAGAAGAAGTTATTATGATTATTATCANTTTGTCTAGCCTACAAGGTCCTAGATTTTCTCCCTGATACTGAGAGAGAGAGAGAGAGAGAGAGAGAGAGAGAGAGAGAGAGAGAGAGAGAGAGACAGAGAGAGGAGGGGGAGGGGTAGAAGAAGAAGTTATTATGATTATTATCATTACTCTATTATGTACCAGGAACTGTGTGATGCATACCACATATGCATCTTTTCATATTAGTTTTGAATAATAAAGATTACTATCTAACCTGATTTAACTCAGGAGGAGTCAAGACACAGAGAATTCCAGTAAGTCTCAATTACAAAGCAAAGGCAACTTTCCCAGCCTAGCTAGGCTTACTGTGACATAAGATACAGGACTTAGCATCAAGCAGGTAAGACAACCAGTAGAGATGACGGTCTGCCACCAAAGCTCAGATCTGTCTGTCACCTAGGAATGAGTGAGTCTGTAGTCATCTGAAAACTGTGCCATTCTCATGGAATTTGTTGCAATTCAAGAGCCAAAAATCCAGAGGTACCAAGGTTGGGAACAGATGAGAAGGTAATGCCTAGGTGGGCAAGACATGAGTACATGAAGAAGGGATACCAGGCAAGTCCAGGTCCTCGGAAATATGGGAATGTGTTCGTCATCTCGTCATTAGCATCTAGTAATGATGAAGTATAAACTTTTGGCCTAAAATTTTACATGTGTAAAGGTAAGTTTTGGTACATCAGATTTCTTTCTCTTAAATTTTTTCATCTATGCCGGGTGTTGGTGGCACACACCTTTAATCCCAGCACTCATGCTGGATTAATGCCAGGAGGCAGAGGCAGTCAGATCTCTGTGAGTTGGAGGCCAATCTGGTCTACAAGAGCTAGTACCAGGACAGGCACCAAAGCTACAGAGAAACCCTGTCTCGAAAAAAAAAATTCATCTATTTTTGAGATCACACTGTGTATAAGGACATCAGAGACTTAGCAACTAGTCATTTTTGGTAAATGAGCCTGTGACTTTAGAGCTGGTTAAGACTATGTTTTTCTAAAATTTCTGCTTTTGACATCTGTTTTCTTCACATGGCCATGTAGCTAAATACATTCTTTTTTTTTTTAATTTTTGAAGCAAGTTTTAATTAAGATAAATACATTCTTACCCTTTACTTTTGCAAACAAAATAAAATATTATCTCTGTTCAAAAACATTGACTAAGGAAAAGGAAAAACCAGCTTGGAAAGAGGGTTATCAAGATTCAGGACATACGATATTTGCTGAAAGTGCCCGTCAGGAGAGAGGCTGGGCTATGCAGATGGGCCAACGGAAACAAGATGTGATGAAGACGAAGCTTGCTCCCTGAGTCTGCTAAAATGTGAATTTATGAATCCTGAGAGGCTGGAAGCCAAAAGAGATCTAATTGTGCCTTATTTGACTTGGCTCTCGAAACCCCAATCCTTGGCATTGCCTGCAAATATCGCACTTTTGTCCAACTGACCTTGCTAGAATGTTTTTTCTTCTTGCAAACAGAAAGTATTTCTGAGCATCCAATGGTAACCCAACTAATAAAGTTTTCAACTATAAATGAGGACCATGTGCTAATGGAAACCATATTACCGCTGGCAGCAGTCTGCCAGCCTTATTATCATATCCTAGCTCAAGTATTTCACACAGCGGGATCTCTTCAGGGACCCAGGAAAACAGCCCAAGGAATGATACTTTGGCTGTTTCACACACGCACTTCAAGTACATGGTAAAAATGAGAGCGGAGGTCATCCAGATAAATAGAAGCTCATAGTTAGGAAAGAAAGTTCGAAATACTGTCCACCTGAAATTGCCCTCGTTAAAGCTGTGAACAGTTGAACCAAGAGTTGGAGTAAGAAAAAAAGAAAACCAAACCTATAGTTCTTACAATGTTTTCAAATTTTGCATTGACATATGTGTACTCTCCCAAGGACACTCTACTTTCTAATCTTATTACTTATATTACTTTTTAATTTAATTTTTATTTTTGCAGACACAGTCTCCAGATATTCTAATCCTATTTATTTTTTGCTTTTAAAGTCAATGGTGTGAGAGGGCATGGCAGTGCAGAGGTTCCTCCATCTTGTCTTCTTGTTGAAGCCCTTTCCAGGTTTCATTAGAATCTGATCGCCTTGATGGGGAGTCCCAAGGAAAACTACCCAACTCTGTCCAAGGAACCAAAGGTCGGGATACCCTCCAAGCTCTCTTATCTTAGCCTTTGTTAAAACTGCTTCTTTGTGCCGAACCTCCTCCAGAAACTTGTTCATCTTAGCTGCCTGTGTGTGCCGAATCCCCTCTGGCTGGCTAACCGCTTATCTTAACCTCTGTTAAAATGGCTTGCTTCAAACTGCTTCCTCTGCCAAGCGCACCCCCCACCCACACCCCAAACTGCAGACTGAAATGCCTCAAGATCTCAAAATGTCTCTGCCCTGAAAAACACCGCGTTCTGGAAATACGGACTACACTTAGGGCGGAGGCGCGCGCGTACGTGTACACACACACACACACACACACACACACACATACACACACGCACACACACACACACACACACACACACACACACACACACACACACACACACACACACGCTGCTCCAACACTTGGGTGTGGTCCCAGCCTGCTGGAATAAAAGTTTTCAATCGGCTATAAACAGTGTCTGAATGTTCATCTCTTGCTGCTTGGCTCGAGGGACGGGCTCTAGTTCAACCGCGGCAGTGCGAGCTTAGGGTACAGTCAGACAGATCATTTGCTCCCTCTGCACCCTGCTCCCCACACAGAAGCCAGTGTTTTGAATTAGGTGGCTGCTAGATTCGCACCCAGCTCTTACTGTAGACAAAGTCTGTTTGACTCTGAGCCTTTGTCATTTACTGGAAGTGGAGGTAAAATTGGAAGGCAGGAGTGATTTCTGTGTCTTTAGTTTTATTGCAATTTACTTTGAAAGCAGATTATGGAACTGGGCCCCCCGCGGCTCGCGGCTGGTAAATAATTCCCTCTTTGTTTTGTGTGACTCTAAAATCATGGTCCACGCTTGGGAGCTGGAGCTGGAGGATCGAGAATTTGAAGGCTCTGCTTGGTTACCTAGTGAATTTGATACTTGCTTGTGTTAGATGAGACCCCGCCTCAAAAATATAGCACAGCGTAACAGGATTAACATGGAAAAGACCATTCTCCGAAGAAATCAATATGCTCACATCATTTCCTAGGAGAGCAGGAATCTGACTGGTTTCTCATGGAGAATATTTCAGTGCGGTGGGAAAACATCGGGAAGAGAGGACCCAGAGGAAGGCAGGCAGGCAGGCAGAGATGGCTAGAGGCTTTGATATCGAGGTCCTGGTAATTTCCCTTGACATGCAGAGATGGAATTCTCGCCTGCCTGTCTTTCTCAGGCTATGTAAGAGCATCGTGAAGAAAAATGTTAACGGTGTGAGTGACCTTCACTGAGCTTAACGATTCATTGATTGTAAAAAATGTTTTACCTGAGCTAACAGCGAGCATGTATTCCTGGGGCCTCAACCCGCTGACCTGGAACGAGCCCCCCAGAAGAGTGCTAAGTGGCCAGGGAAACCAGGCTGGACTTTATATTTATCTAACAGATAATTGAGCAGACTAAAAGGTCTTTTATTATCCTTATGTGGATTACGTACATTGTAGGTCGTTATTAAAACCATGTGTATCCCTGTCTCTCTTTTGAACACTCCTGAGAATGCAAAGCAGGCTTATTTTAGAGGCAGGGCAAACACAAGGAAGGAGGCAAACTTCCTTCATAAATTGTCTAAGGCCCTCTGCATTAAAAGACAACTGACTTTTGGCTGCCCCCATCTGCTCACACATGTAATTGTCAGGATCCTTGAGACTATCCCTGAAGAACATGCTTGAGTCACAGTGGGCTTGACCTGCGTTGATCCCATGTTCTCCACTGGGACAGGTAATTTGTGGAGATGATTGTCTCAGAATTTTAAATACAACAGTCTCGGGATCAGAGTCAAGATAATCTCAGACAGTTAAGCTTCTTAGAACCAGCGTTTAGAAAAATGCTTCGTTTAGAAGCTAGCCATAAACTCCAGGATTTCTGAGTCAGAATTACTTTTGTTAGAGAGTTCAGGAAAAGAGGACTTTGTAGCTCTTAATTGTCTTAGGAAGGAAACCAAATATCTCTGAAAATCTCCACTAAAGTCTTATTTTAATATAATCTCACTAAGACATAAATCACCAAGTAAAATTTCTCGCTTCTCATAGAGCAATGCATTGACCATCTTGTGATCCCTTTGAAAACGCTGGAAATGGGCGGAGCCTCTGCTTGGTTCCTGGCGCTCCACAGTGAGTGTTCCACAGTCCTCTTGTCTTTCTGTGGCCAGAGGCACTGTGGCTTGTAAATGTTCTTTTAGTAAATATAAGTAAATTGACATGATGTGAGAGTGAAATCCAGGAGTAATTTCATTAAATAGCATCTTTTTTCTTTACTTAAATGTTTCTGTTTCAATTTACATACCAATCACAGTTCCCCCTCCTGACCCTTCTTCCCCCTGGTCCCCCATCCCCCACCCCAACACTCTTCAGAAAGGGTAAGGCCTCCCACGGGGAATCAACAATGTCTGGCATATCAAGTTGAAGCAGGACCAAGTTCCTCCCTCCCCCATCAAGGCTGAGCAAGGTATCCCTCCTCCATAGGGAATGGGCTCCAAAAAGCCAATTCATGCACTAGGGGTAAATTTTGGTTGCATTGCCAGTGGTCCCACAGACTGCCCAAGCCACGAACTGTCACCCACATTCAGAGGGCCTAATTCAGACCTATGCAGGTTCCCCAGCTGTCAGTCTAAGTCACTGAGCTCCTACTAGCGTGGGTCAGTTGTCCCTGTGGGTTTCTCCATCATGATCTTGACCCCCTTGCTCATATAATCTTTTCTCCCTCTCTTTGACCGAACTCCAGGATCTCCGCTCAGTGCTTAGCTTCCATCAGTTACTAGATGAAGGTTCTATGATGACGATTAGGGTGGTCATCAATTTGATTACAGGGGAAGGCTAGTTTAAGCACCCTCTCCACTATTGCTAAGTCTTAGCTGGGGTCATCCTTGTGGATTCCTGGGAATTTCCCTAGCACCAGGTTTCTCCCTAACCCCATAATGGCTCTCTCTATCAAGATAACTCTTTCCTTGCTCTTCCCTGTCCTTCAACAATCCTATTCCCTCATGTTCTCCTTCCCCGTTCCCTTTACCTTCCCACTCCCAATTTACTCAGGAGGTCTTATCTATTTCCCCTTCCCAGGGGCACCCACGCATGTCTCTCTTAGGGTCTTCCTTGTTACCTAGTTCCTCAGAGGTTGTGGATTATAGCCTGGTTATCCTTTTCTTTAAGTCTGATATCCACTTCACTTAGGAGTGAGTATGTGCTGTATTTGTCTTTCTGGGTCTGGGTTACCACACTCAGGATAGTTTTTTTCTAGTTCAATCCATTTGCCTGCAAAATGAAATAGTATTTTAATGTGGTCTAAAAACATAAAATACTCCCATATGATAGTTATTTTTATTTATCAACCACCTTTGCTTGCTTTTTTTAGTTATAGGTATAAATATTCTACTAGTATGTCAGAATCTTTGATCATTTATTAAAGGCATTCAATTTTTCTTCTTGGGACAGGGTCTTGCTACAAGCTTAGGCTGGACTACCCATAATGTAGACGAGGCTGGCCTACAGCTTGCTATGTAGTCTAGGCTGACATTAAATGTACTATGTAGTCCAGGCTGGCCTCAAACTTGTTATTTTTCTTGCCTTAGCCTAGTAATGAGATTACAGGCATGTGTGAGCACATCTGGCTAAAGTATTAAAATATTTAAAGGATCTGGGGGATGCAGACATGGCTCAATGGTTAAGAGTACTGACTGCTCGTATGACTCTTAGCGGTGGATCACTCAGCTCGTGTGTCGATGAAGAACTCAGCTAGCTGCGAGAATTAATGTGAATTGCAGGACACATTGATCATTGACACTTCGAACACACTTGTGGCCCCGGGTTCTTCCCAGGGCTACGTTAAAAAAAAAAAAAAAAGAGTACTGACTGCAGCCAGGCAGTGGTGGCGCACACCTTTAGTCCAAACACTTGAGAGGCAGAGGCAGGTGGATCTCTGTGAGTTTGAGACCAGATTGGTCTGCAGAGCTAGTTCCAGGACGTCCAGAAATACACAGAAAAACATTGTCTTGGAAAAAAAAAAAAAGAATACTGACTGTTCTTTCAGAAGACCTGGGTTCAATTCCCAGCAACCACATGGCTGCTCACCATCTATCACTCCAGTTCCAGGGGATCTGACATCTTCTGATCTCCGTGAGCACTGCATATACATGGTGCACATACATATTACATACATATTAAATAAACAAATCTTAATAAAAATAAAATATTTGAAATAAAGCTTTAACTATATAAGAAATAAATTAACATATTCTTCAGGTAAATTGAGACCTTAAAAATATGAATAACATTCTTTTCTACTAGCTCCCAGAATCCAGGTCTCTATGTTGGATTTTAGCCCTGCCCTCTGCTAAGTATGTATCCACCCGTAGCCACTATATATAAACACATATCTCTCCATAAAATTATGCTTAATATAATTGTTATGAATTGCCATTATTCCATAGCTTTTTTTTCACTTACCAACAGGTCTGGAGGAATTTTCCTGCATAGTATATATAATTAACAATTACTTGAAGTTGTTTCTATACTTTAAACAATAACTATTATGACATTTACTCCCTGTTATGCTTTTATAGATATTAAAGTTGCTTCCATTTGGTACAGTGACACAGAATTCTGCAGTTCATTTCTATGTGCCTTCAACAATTGCTAAGTGAATGGTATTCAAAACCAGTCTCTTTCAGCT
>JAQHUG010000078.1:6643785-6667890 GCA_028555095.1 Dicrostonyx torquatus
CACAGGTGTGTTCTGAGGATGCTGTGCACAGGTGTGTTCTGAGGATGCTGTGCACAGGTGTGTTCTGAGGATGCTGTACACATTTGTGTTCTGAGGATGCTGTGCACTGGTGTATTCTGAGGATGCTGTGCACAAGTGTGATCTGAGGATGCTGTGCACAAGTGTGTTCTGAGGATGCTGTTCACAGGTCTGTGTTCTGAGGATGCTGTGCACAGGTGTGTTCTGAGGATGCTGTACACAGGTGTGTTCTGAGGATGCTGTACACAGGTGGGTTCTGAGGATGCTGTACACAGGTGGGTTCTCGCTTCTGATAATTGCGCTTTTATTTGCATGGCATCTATGGTGGTTTGAAAGAAAATGGCCCCCAAAGGACGTGGCATTATTCGGAGGTATGGCCTTGTTGGAGGAAGTATGTCACTGTGGAGCTGGGCTTTGAGGTTTTTTTTCTCAAGTTTCACTCAGTGTGACAGTCAGTTGACTTTCTGTTTCCTCCGAGTCAAGGTGTAGGGCTCTCAGCTCCAGCACCACATCTGCTTGCATGCCACCATGCTCCCTACCATGATGATAATGGACTAAACCTCTAAAACTGTAAGTGAGCCACCCCAATTAAATGTTTTCTTTATATGAGTTGCTGTGGTCATGGTGTCTCTCACAGCAATAGAAACCCTAACTAAGACAGCATCTTACAAGGCGCTTCAGGCCTTAGCACCTTCTATTTTCGCAACAATCTTGCAAGACAGTAAGGCATTTGATTTGAACCTGAGAAAAACCAGACTGGAAAAAGGCATAAAACTTGCATAAGGTGATAGAAGCCACTTTGTCTCACTAGTTCTGGGATTTTCCCCTTCTGTTGCATGGGCCAACCAAAGCAGTGTCAAGGAGCAGAGTTACATATAGGGGACCAGAGAAGGGGACGTATTTGTACTTATTCTTGCCATGTTCCAGGCCCTGTGCTTGGAAAGCTCTGGATCCAGGCACCTGCGCTGAGTTCTTTCCCACTTGGTCCAATGTCCTGCATCTCTGGCCTTCACTTGCATGAAGATAGGTTTTTGTTTGCTGATTCATTTACAATAAATCCTTTGCAAACAAAGAAATAAAGCTTACAGAATAAAAACATTCAAATGAAAAAAATCACACACAAAAGGTTTTGAGATGGCACTGAGAGGCAGTTTAAGAGCACACAAATAGGAAAGAGGGAGTTGGAGAGGGCAATGTGGGAAAAGGGGGAACAGAGGGAGGGAAGGAGAGAGAGAGAGAGAGAGAGAGAGAGAGAGAGAGAGAGAGAGAGAGAGAGAGAGAGAGAAGATAGGTAGATAGATGGAAAACTAGATGATAAGTAGATAGGTAAATGGGTAGGTAGATGATAGATGATAAACTTGAGAACAAATTTATTTTGGCTTCTAGTTATGGCAGGGAGGGCATAACTGCAAGATTGTGAGGCAGATATCAAAGAGCATCCACATCAAGAAGTAGAGGACAGATAAGTGAGAATAGACTATCAAGTCCCAAGGTCTACCCCCGGGAGCCTCCTTCTTCCAAGAAGTCTTCAACTTTTAGAAGGTCCACTACTTTTCCAAACAGCACCACCACCAGAACCGGTCTTCAAACATGCGAGCCCACAGGGGACGTTTCACATTCAATAGTTAAACACATGTAAAGCCGAGCATGGCAGTCATCTCTGTAACACTAGCACTAGAGAGGCAGAAGCAGGAAGATCAAGTAGGCCAGTCTCTACTACATAGTGAGCTCAAGACCCGCTTGGGGTTTCTAGTGAGACTCTGTTACAAACAAAAAAGCAACCCCAAACCAAAACATGTATGTGTTAAATTTCTGAGGCAGCATAAAGATTCAGAAGGTGGAAAGAGACAGAGTCTGACCTTTAACAGAAGGTAGTACACACAGTGAGGGACAGCCTCTCTCCCTTGGGAAATTGAGGGATCTTCCAGGGGAAAATGATGGCTGTGACCCTTTATAGGAGGTAGGAAGAGGGGCTCAGAAATGAGGAAATTCTTGCAGCCATAGGATCTGTGACTCCCATTCAGTTTCTCCTTCTGGAAATTGGTCGCCCATGGCAAGACAGCCTGTCCTCGCTGGGATACCAATAAGGCTGAACAAGGCCATCAGTACTCTCATAGGAGTTGAGTTCTACAAGCAAGGTACATTCGTCCAAACAATGGAGTGCTGTGGCATAAAAAGGGAAGAATTCCTGCATGACACAACAGAGACAAGTCTTGAAAACAGTATGCAGAGTGGAAGCCTAGTTCAAAAGAAGTGTATTATGATTCCATGTATATGAAATGCCCAGAATAGACAAATCTACAGACACAGGAAGTATTGTAGATTACTGATTGCCAGAAGCTGAGGGAGATGCATTAATCCAACTAGTGGAGAATAAGAGCACTACCAGAGTTTAAAGACAATTTTGAAGCAAGCTTTAATTAAATACTGGCCATGTGGATGGGCTCTCTGATCAGATCTATCTCTGGGTTTCAAGAAAATGGCCCAAGTTACGGTTTGCAGGGGCTTAAAAAGGCAAAACCTACAATTCACCACATTTCTCATTAGGTCCAATCAGGACAAGCAGACATCCTGACATGCTTCTGATCCATAAACTTCCCACCTGTTATGATTTGCTGGTATCATCTGTCACCTGTATACCCTGTTCCTTTAAGAGACAAGCCCTGCCCTTTCCCAACCCCTCCCTGTCTGCCAAAGAAAGTGGATATCCTGCATCTTTCAGCCTGTGTTCTCTCTTTCCAAGTCTCTCCTGAAGAGGTGACTTCTGTGCCCTCTCTCTCTCTCTCTCTCCCTCTCTCCCCCCCTTCGGAAGAGGTGACTTTGGCCTCTCCTCCCCACTTCCCTCTCTTCCTCTCTGTTTCTCTCTCTCTCTCTCTCTTCCCTTTCCCCTTCCTTCTATAACCCATTAAATAAACTATAACCTACTTTCTCTGCATGGCATGCCTATCCATCTCTGTCTCTCACCTGCTGCAGGTCCTCATGGGACCAACTGCCTTGCCGACCTGCTGAAGTCTCTTACCCGCCATCTCCCACCCACCTGGGACCCACAGAGGCCTCGCACTGGCTCCCTGCCTGGGACCTGGCTACCCCTTTTAGCCCTCCTGCTCGGCCCGGTTTTATCTAAACCATTACACCACGCGCACGCGCGCGCACACACACACACACACACACACACACACACACACACACACGTCATCAAGCACATTTGGTGTAGTTGGGCCAAACAAACTTGTTTAGGGTAGTGATAACACATGACTTGTTATCTCCTGTAAGCAATAGCCTCTAGCATTTCAAGAAATATTTGTCCTTGAGCAAGGGGCTTAGAGATTCAAGGCATTTTTATTTTATGGATCTCTTAGCATAACTAAAACTTGAAATAATTTTGGCTCTCACAGATGAGGTCTGAACAGGGACTTCAGGTTTTCTCTTTACGGTGAGAGAAACATTCTGAAATTGTGTAGTGGCAATGGATACAGAGCTTTTGTGTATATCTATGTGGGCTCTGGGAACTGAACCCAGGTCCTCTGAAAGAGCAGCAAGTGCTCTTAACTGCTGAATCCTTGATCGAGCCCCTGAGACAGTTCTTTTACATAGCCCAGGTCGGCATCAAACTTGTGTTCCCTCTGCCTTTGCTTTCCAAGTGCTGGATCATAGGTGTGTACCACCACATTTGGTAAAATTTTACTGTATAGTCCTGCTGGCTTTCTGCCTCCCCCCCACGTCCTTCTGTATGTGGTGTTAGGATTTTACTCAGACTTGCACACACACGGGGAGCACTGTATTCCTGAGCTACATCCTCCTTTTTGGTGACTGGAGTCTTGGGTCCTGTAACTCGTTACATGCTCTGGTAGGCAGGAACTGGAGTGGGACTAAGGGGTAGCCCCACTTCCTTATGACCGTCCATTGGCCATCAGATTAACATCTATCTACTTTCCTCACTGCACCCCAAACTTCAAGATGCCAGAGACTGTGTCAGTTTGTACATGGGCATACTCAGTAAGCAGTGCTGTGTACACAGTAAGTCAATAAATATCAATTAAACGACTAACCAGTGGGACAGTAAGATTCCTATAATCTTTACATGACTCTCCACTTCCATGCTGAGCAGAGACTCCTTTTAGAAATGTATATACTACCGCTTTGGCTTTTGGATTCAACCCTTGGACTCAGCCTGACTTTGCCTCAGAGTTTTGCTGATGCCTCCATCATGGCTCACTCTGATGGACACATTAATGAGGCTTGGGTTCAGGCCCTAACATCAGAGATTCCTCTAAAGGTTTCCTCTGTTCTGCTCACTCTGGGAGCTCAGCTCTTTCTTCACTCCTTGCCTCAACCTGCCCTTATGACTGTTGGTAAGAATGTTTCCCACAAACCCTCTTATGATCCTAAAAAATGTTATACCTGGCAAGGCTAACAACCACCATCCAAGTGATTATAGACACAGAGCTATTTCTGGATTATGAAGGAGCTGGGGAAAAAAGTGTTTGCTCTAGATGATAGATTTAGAATGAAAAACCTCTAGATTCTCAACTCCTACTCTGTAAGCCTGTTTTGCATTTAAATTTCTCTTATTTCTCTTAACTTGCTCAGTACAGCACCTGGCACATGGCAAGAACTTATAAGATGTTTACTGGAGAACTGGAAATTTTCTCTGAAGGGGATTCAACCTTTATTCTACATGAATGAATTCTTAGCTCCTTAATTGCTCAATAAATCTTGCTAAGTTCCATAAATATTTGGATGTAGATGAGACTGTCAAAACTCTGAGATATCCAAACAGAATTTTTTCATTGTGCCTGTCATGAATGTTGGTACAATCTATTTTATTTTCCTCTAATTAATGTTTCCTTTCCTTCTCTTCCTCCCTCCATCTCTCTCTCCCTCCCTCCTCCCTTCTTTCCTTCCTCCCTTCTTTCTTTCTTGTTTTTCTTTTTCCTTTTTGATTCAGGGTCCCATGAATCCCAGTCTGGTCTTGAACTCACTATGTAGCCAAGAAAGATCTTGAATTCCTAACCTCCTGCTTTCACTTCCTGAATACAGGGATGACAGGCATGTGCCACCAATCCTGTTTAATGTGATACTGGGGTTCGAACCCAGGACTTTGGTGCATGCTTCTCAAATGTCCCATCAACTGAGCCAACTCTCCAACCAGCATTTTCTTTTCTTCAATATCCACTACTCCATATGACTGGTGGTCAAAATCTTTCGATGCAAATCTCTCATTGAAGTGTACACAATTCTTCTGCTAAGCCAACATGGATTATGTTAACCAGTGTCCTAGCCAGGCTTACTATTGCTGCGAAGAACACCATGACCAAAGCAACTTGCGGAGGAAAGGCTTGATTTGACTTATACTTCATCAGAGAAGAAAGTCAGGACAGGAACTCAAACATGGGAGAAACCTGGACCCAAGAGCTGATGCAGAGGCCATGCTAGTAAGTGCTGCTTACTAGCTTGCTCAGCCTGCTTTCTTATAGAACCTAGGACCAGCAACCCAAGGATGGCGCCACTCACAATGGGCTAAGCCTTCCCCTAACAGTCAACAATTAAGAAAATTTCCCATAGGCTTAAATACAGCCTGACTTTATTGGAGCATTTTCTTCTCTCAGAGGAAGGAGGCTTCCTCCTCTCTGAGGACTCGAGCTGCATCAAGTTGACATAAAGCTAATCATCACAGCCTGTCTCTTGCCCCTGTGATAAAATGCCTGAGAAAAATCATCTCAATGGAGGACAAATGATTTTGGCTCAAGCCTGCAGGAGTTTCAGTCCGTGGTCACTTGGCCCTATTATTGAGGGGAGGTATTGAGGCAGAGCATCATAAGAATGTTGCTCACCTTGCCTGGCTGGCGATGGTGGCACATGCCTTTAATCTCAGCATTCGGGAGGCAGAGGTTGGCGGATCTCTGTGAGTTTGAGGCCAGCCTGGTCTATAAGAGCTAGTTCCAGGACAGGCTTCAAAGCCACAGAGAAACCCTGTCTCGAACCCCCATCCCCCCAAAAAAGAAAGTTGCTCACCTCGTGGTTGCTGGAAAGCACACAGACAGGAAGGGGCTAGGGACAGCTCTCTCTCAGTGACATCCTTCTTTCTACCTTCTTTCTACTGTATCCTCTAATAGTTCATTCAGCTGTGAACTCTTCATAGATTAACCCTTTGAGTACCTCAGCACTCTCGTGATCCAGGCGTCTCTCAACAGCTGCATCTACTGTAGCCCAAGCCTTTAACACAGGGTCCTTTCTCTAGTAGTCTTTTGACGTCTGCTTGTCTCCTCATTTCCTGCCACCCGTGACTTACTACTCCTCATGCTCACTCTCTGCGTCTTAGCTTGAACGTCTCAAATCAAAGGTCTTCCAGGAATTTTTTTTCTTGCTTCTTGCTCCCGATGATGGCTTGCTATTTTTCATCTCAACATTCGTTTTCATGTCTCTTCTGTGATGTATCTATTTTGTGCTATGCTGTCATCTCCCCTACTAGATAAGTACACCATGGCTTATCACATACACAGCTTTGTCTCCTATTGTCTTTAATATAGTAAACAGCAGAGGACTTTAAACAGCTTGCTTTCTTTAACTATTGCCCACTTTTCCATTTCTATATCACAAATATATCTTCTTATATCTAATTCTTTGTGAATATTTCATTTACCAAAAGCTTATTACTCAACTCATTCATATTCCCCATGCATAGGAAAGCATTATTAGCATTCATAATTAGAAATTATGAATATCTTTGTTGTTGTTTGAAATATAGTCTTGCTATGTAGCCCATACCGGCCTCAAACTCTTGATCCTCTTGACTCAGTCTCTAGATTTTTAAGGAAAAGAAATTATATAACTAAAAACTTAGTTTTAACAGGAAAACAGTAAAAGTGAAATTTAATGAATGATATACAATATGTATTGGATGAATGGAGTCCAACCCAGAGACTAGGCTTGGTCTATTTCACGCAATGCAGATTTCGAGAGTCTATAGATACTTACAGTTATCTTTTGGATGCTTTTGAGTGGCAGTGACTGGCATGAGTGGGATTTCCTTCTCTTTGGGATGAAAAATGAAGTTAGAAAGTGTTCGTTGCTGTTAAGGTCTTTGTTGACCAAGCTGATCTGTCATCTGCCAAAATCTGTATACTGGCTTCTGCCTCTGTAGGAGCCTCTGCAGCTAAAAGTAATTGCTGAATCAGCCCAGCTATAATCCTTCACTAGTTCCGCTGCGATTGCAGCTTGTTAACCTTAGTACACTGCTTTCTTAATCCCTGTGGATGACCTCATACAACCCACCCCCGTTCCATCAAACACACTGCATACTGTGAAAAACAATTTGGTTTCAAACACTCTGAGATAGGACTTCTTTTTTTTCTCTCTCGCTTTCTTTTCCTCCCCATATGAAAAGATAAGCCATAAACCTTTAATCCTCAGCCATTTGGTTTCCACTCTGGCTGGCCTTCCTCCAGTGAAATGGATCATACCAGTTAGCACCGAGCTAACTAAAAATATCAAACAAGTTACCCTCAGTCCTTGAACAGGAGAACTGCTGACAGCAACTGCTCCTTTCATTTCCCTCTCCCCCTTCCCTGGCCAATTTCATTTTTGCATGCCGAGTGATGGTTTTGTGCAGCGTGACCTGGCAAATGAGGCTCCCCGAGACCCCTGTGCTGGAGTGGCCCCAACACTAGCAAGCTAGTTCTTTTGGGCTCAGACTCCTCTCCTTCTTGGTAACCCTCTGACGTTCTCGTCTAAGGCCTGATCCATTTTGATTAGAGAGATTGGAACATGTGAGATGTTCTCACCTCCTGAAGCATGTTAAGCTTCGTGTCTCTCTGGTGTTTCTGCTGGCACGGTTCCAACATCACTCCATAGCTACAACTTTTTCCTCATGCAAGCATTAGGTCTGTGAAGCCTTATATTTGGTTTTAGTAGGTGAAAGGCCGATCGGTCACTCACAAGGGAGCCGTTGCTTTAGTGGTTACTCTGAGATATGCCAACAATCCAGAAGGAGAAATGAAATACTAACAAATAACAGAATTCAACAGCAGAGACTCGCTGGTGTCTTTCAGAGTTTTAAGCCTATATTTCCTTCATACCTTGTGTGATAATCCTACCTCTTCCACACTGAGAAGTCAGTCGGTAAGACAACCGTACATGCATTACTCAGTATCGTTTTAGGTACTATGAGAATTGAAATGTATAAAACCAAGGTCACATCTATAGTTGTACACCTAGTTCAACAGGTATGAAATTGTACTCTTTGGGACCGTAGTTCAGAGATATACTCTGTTATGCTCCTCCAGGAAAGTCACAACTTAAAGGCCCTGAGAAATTCCAGAGTGAAGAAATGTATTTCCTCTGTTTAACCTCCAGCTTGCCAAGGTCATTTGGTCATGGATCACCCCCTCTTTTATGTAACCTATAAATATCCCATGGGATACATTTTGGGGGTAGGCAGGTTCCAAGAACTTATTTGCAGGGTTTATATACTTTATTTAGTTTTAACCAGAGAACTACCCAGGATAGGTTGTCAGACATGCTCAGTTATCCAAATGCGCTATCTCACCCAGGAAGTCAAAACAGCGGCCCTGAATTTTCAGTTCATAGATAGGTGTCAGCTGTCTGAGTACTACCTCTCCGGTATCATTACAAACTCAGGTACCCAGTGTCATTATTGGAATTACTGATTTGATAGATTTGAGCCTTCCTCATAATCAGCTTAAGATCTTTTTCTTTTTTTTTCTATTTTTGGTTTTTCGAGATAATGTTTCTCCAGTAGCTTTGGAGCCTGTCCTGGTACTCACTCTGTAGACCAGGCTGGCTTTTAACTCACAGAGATTCACCTGTCTCTGCCTCCCAAGTGCTGGGATTAAAGGCATGCAGCACCACTGCCTGGTTAAGAATTGTTTGTTAATAAAAAAAAAATAGGGTTAAGTGTGAGCACTTGACATCTCTTAAGTCAGAATCTCTAATATATGTTACAGGAGGAGCGGGCCCCTTGTTTGTCCTGGCTGCCCAGCTAGCTTACACTCAAAATAACCACACAGAAACCATATTAATTAAAATACTGCTTGGTCATTAGCTCTAACTTCTTATTGGCTAACTCTTACATATTAGTTTAACCCATCTCCATTAATCTGTGTATAGCCATGTGGCTGTGAATTACTGGCAAGATTCTAATTGGCATCCATTTAAGGTGGAGGATCCCATGCCCATCTTCCCAGCATTCAGTTCTGTTTTCTCCACCAACCTAGGTTCAGCCCTATCAACTAGGCCAAAGCAGTTTCTTTGTTCATTAACCAATGAAAGCAACACATGGACAGAAGAACCTCCTACACCAAATATAGTTTAGTTGTGAAAACATGTCCTTTATTACTCATCTACAGCTTGAATGAATCTGGTAAAGCCACAACTTCACCAAAGGTGAAGCACTGGGCCTGCCTCCATAGTTGTCTCCACATAAGGAAAAAAAAAGGTGTATTCTTCAGTTCAAATTCAGCAAAATCCTCTATTTTTGCTTTTTGAAAAAATGTTTATTTTTAATTTATTTTATGTGTATAGGTGTTTTGACTGTGGAGGCCAGAAGAAGATATCAGATCCTCTGGAACTGGAGTTATAGATGGTTGCAAGCTGCCATCTGGATACTGGGAACGAAACCTCGATCCTCTATAGGATCAGCCAGCTCTCTTAACTACCAAGCCATTCCTCCAGCCACCAAATCCTATGATTTCAAAGAATATAGGCAGAACTGAGAGAAAATTGAGAGTGGCTAAATGACAGGTTTATTTAAAATGTATGATAAAGAGATCTGAATTATTTCTTGAGGATTTTGTTTGCTTTATTTTTCATTTATTTGTGTAAGATAGAGTCTCACAACGTAGCCCAGGTTGGCCCAGAACATTCAGCGTCCCTGCCTCCACTTTCAGGTGAGTTAGAGGTCTGTGTTACTGCTCCTGAATTTGGCAGTTTTCTGACCTGGTCTTTAAGATTCTTGCCTGGAGAGTTCTGGCCATTTTAATTTCAGACTATAAGGTAGTTAAAAGTTGAAAGGCTTGGATGAAAATCTGTATTATGTGAAAATTAGAAATAAAAATTTGTATGAAAATAAGCAACTCCTTGTCCACATAATACTAATTATAGTGAAGCCTCAGATGACATCCCACTACCAGGGCTAGTCTAGGAGACTAGGATTAAATCTTTAAGGATTACTCTTTGCTTTAACATAGATGAAGATGTAAAAACTGTGATGCAGTGAGTTCTTGATGAAAAGATGAATTGGTACAAAGAACTGAAAATAATCCATTATGTTACAGCTTCAAGGGTCCTATGCTCTAGTGTGCCTAATGACTCACAGAGGTAATACCATTCAGTGTTTTAGTTAGGGTTTCTACTGCTGTGAAGAGACTCCATGGCCATGGCAACTCTTATAACAGAAAACATTCCATTGAGATGGTGGCTTACAGTTTCAGAGGTTTAGTCCATTATCATCATTGCAGGCAGACACGGTGTTGAAGAAGGAGCTGTTACATGTTGATATACAGGCAACAGGAAGTAGACTGTCACACTGAGTGAAGCTTGAGCAAAAGAGACCTGAAAACACACTCCCACAGTGACACACTTCCTCCAACAAGGGGATTGCAATTAAAAGCAGATGGCATTTTTATCTATAAAGTTGGAACTAGAATGCATCCCTTATGTAATATGTACTCCTCAAGGTACACAGCTTTATACTTTTCTAATTCATTTATAGTTTAGTTCATCTTTCCCCACCTTTTGTTTGCTGTGTTTCAACCATAACTCAGGTTGACGTCAAGTTTGCAATTAGAACTGAAGATAACCTTAAACTCCTAATACTCCTGCCTTCACATTCTAAATGTATGTAATCCACCATGCCTGGTTTATGCAGTGCTGGACCCAGGGCTTTATGCATAAAATTTAATATGTCTCTTTCTATGCTGTATTCCTCTTCTTCCTCTTGATTTGTGGTGCTGTAATCAAATATAGGACTCAACCCATGCTAGGCAAGTGCTCTACTACTGAGGTACACTCCCTTGAGCTGTATTTTTCATATACAAATGCACATATATATTATATCCAGCGGCATCACGGAGCATTGATGGAGCCCACAGGAGTTAAAACATCATTGTTTTAAAGTAGTTAATAGAATTGGAAACTTATTATCATTACTGTTAACAGAACATGTGTTTGCACTTCGTGTGTGTCGTGAAACTGATCCTTTTATTTAGGTAACTGAGAGCTATCAGGAAAGATAATGATTTAGCTGTGGGCCAGTCTAAGGGGCGGAGTGAAGGCCTGCCAAGTACCATTTAGTGCACACATACTAGCAAAGCAAACAGCGATCTTGTTGCACAGCCCCACTCCATGTGTTCAGTCAAATTTCCTGTGCAGAAGTCTCGAGGTGAGCTACCACCCACAATTCAAGTTGGTTAAACGTTACCCCTGGATTTTAATGAAAATGTGAAACCCCTGGGCCCAATTCTCTCTACTTGGCTCTGGATGTATCAAGGTTGAGTCGAGTAGGCATAATTAAGAACAGATTGGGAGCGCTTGGGAAAAACTGAACTAGGGATTAACTCAGATGCCTCGAGCTGCTTAAATACTTTTTTGTGAGCTTGTTTGAGTAACCTGGGTTGCTTTGCAGAGTCGGCTGCTTGACACAGCATCTCCCTTTGAGGGAGGTCCCTGACATTCAATCAAACAGAAGACTAAGCGATGGGAGCAGTAGTCTGTTTAATACTGGAATGATTTTCTTAGGACACATTATATAGACTCTTTAAAAGAAAAAGTGGTTTTGCACTCACATTTTGAATCCAGCTGGGGGCCTTGCTTTTATTCCCACATGGAGTTTCAGAGACTCCGGGCTCATTTCAGCTGCGGGAGCAGAGGCTTAATACATTTTTGTAATTTGGCATTTGTTTATTATTATAGTCACTGAATCTGCTCACTGGAAAGTCATTCTTAGCTAATGAGTGCTTCTGTACATGAGTGGCCTCTCAGACACCAACAGGCTACATGGAGACCCTCGTGTCAATTAAGAGTTGAGTGATGGTTTCAGTCATTTATGAATCTCTTCTTGGAAAATTTCATGGATTTGGGGGGAAATTCAGCATTCCGAGACAACCTTTTTGAGAATGTATACAAGAGCCAAGCAACCGTAAAATGTAGCATGCAAGTCAATATAATTTTTGATATAATCTTATGAGACACTAATCATTCAATCTTTTCCATTCTACCATATGTTGATGTTTTGTGACTTTAAGAAGGCAGAGTGGCTTGTGAGACACCAGAACCTGATTGAAGACGTTTGGAGGAGGAGGTACTTCTGCATCAACAGTCACGTTGGTGGGTCTGAATATGGACAACACTGGGTTTCCAGCAGAAACTGGGGGAATTGTGCTGAGGGAGGACTTGACATCTGGTTCTTAGGTTGAAACTGGACTGTGAAAGTTTTGTAGAAACTATTTATCATGCTTCTGCCATAGAAGTCTGGCCACCTGGGTTCAATCCCAGGACTCACGGTAGAATTTCTAAAAGCTGTCTTCTGAGCTCTAGGCTCGTGCTCTTTCACTCGTGCTGCACAGACATGCTGTGGGAGAAACCATCTATACACGGGGTAAATTATGCTGTGAGTAAAGAAGCTAATGGCCAATAGCTGGGCAGGATAAGGCTAGGTGGGAAAACCAGACTAAGGACACTGGGAAGAAGGGCAGAGTCAGAGGATCGCCAGCCAGACATGGAGAAGAAACAGGAGGTGCAAAATGAAAGAGGGGTAATGCCACATGACAGCATGTAGATTAATAAAAATGAGCTAATTTAAGTTGTAAGAGTTAGCTAGTAACAAGCCTGAGCTATTGATAGAGCATTTATAATTAATGTTAATCCTCTTTGTGGTTATTTGGAAGCAGTTTCTATGACACAGAGAAACTCTGCCTACACACACACAAACACACATACATATACATACACACATACATGCACACATATATACATATACACACATACATACAAACACATGTACACATACATAATATACACATACATACATGCATACATACACATACTCACATATACACACATACATGCACACACAAAGATACACGTATACACACACACACAGTATAAATTAATGAGTGAGATTGGACTTCAAACCTATTTTCTTTTGACCAGGGCCAAAAGGCACAACCAATATGAAGAAAAAGCTATTTCCTATTTCCTGGAGTCTGTCTACCAGGATTTGGATTTGACACTGTTCTCACGAAGGTCATGGTTTCAGACAACTGTAGTCGCCTGACCTTTCGGGGGTGACACATTGTGCATAACTAACACCCTTTCCTAGGCAAGTTTATCCTCTCCCATTTGGATGTTAGGCTTTAGACACTCAGAAGTGGCCAAATAGATGTGATTGTTTTGTGTTACACTAAATAAACTTAGCAGAGTAAAGTAAGAGGGTTAACCAAGAAAAATATTTCATCGAAATAGTAATTTTAAAAAGCCACTTTAATTTTCCTTTATAGAATTATGAGTGATGGACTGGTCCCTGCTCAGCTGTGTCACTGTTTCAAGCATCCTCACAGTTAATAATTTACTTGAGGTATTAAACCTGTCACATTCCTTTTACTTGGACCTGCAATGAAGAATTTACAGCAAGACCGAGAAAGGACCCAGAAACTTGAAACCATAACACAGATATGAATCCGGTTATTTCCACCTAAATGCTGACATGTCCTGTGCTCACAGGAGACCTCTGAACAAAGTCTATTTAAGATCTGACTTATCAAAGATGATCCAGAGACAAAAGCAGGGGGTTATTTCCCCTCCACTTCCAGAACAGAGTCTCTGAACGAAATAGAGAGAGCATGCCCGTGTCAATCTGTCCCGTGTAATTTAGATGCTGACATTAAATGTGTTTGTAAAAGTTGGTTAAAGAACAGAGCATGTCTCCCCTGTGGTGATCCGGAGCCTTCCTCATTTCATAATGACATTTGCATCAAAGAAGAGAGAGTTCTTGTACTCAGTCATGAAAGCACCATTTCTGCAGCAGGAATCTCCTAATGGCTTCTTCCTTAGGTCTAACGGTGCCTTCAGAGTGCTCCCATCAGTTCTGTTTTGGTTCTTGCTAAAATCAGCACTCAGAGCTGCTCAACTTTCTCTCCTGTAATGATGAAGTTGAAACAAATGGTAGCCTGGAATGGTGGCTTGGAAAAAGTATTTGATTGAAAATGATGGCAAGTGTTGAGTAATAAAAACGACCTTTAGTGTGTATGAGATGTTTATTTTTGTCCCTCAGCAAGGGAGGATGGAGACACATACTAGAGCCCCTTAATGAGTGATAAACACAAGAGTGGTCTATTTCATGAAGGAAGGACAAGCTTTGCTTGTTTATTTGCCTTTTCCCCCCTCAAAGTTGAAGGAAGCCAAAGGAACAGAAACTGAGAAGTGACTGGATTAAGATTCACTCAGAGCATGCGCAGGTCATTTTGTAAAGACCAGAGGAAAAGTCAAGTTGGCTGATGCAAGTTGAACCCAAGACCTACTTCTTCATATTTGATCAAAACTAGGTTCTAGGGCTGGGGAAAGAGTCAATGAGTCAGGTGCGTGAGCCCTGGGCTTAGATCCCCACAGGCCACAGAAAGCTGGGTGTGGTGCGTGCTCCTGAGGTGAGATGGATGTCAAAGATGAGAGAATCTCTCCGGCTTGCTGACCAGCTGGTCTGGGGTACACAGCAGCAAACAAGAGACACCCAAAGTTGTCCTCTAACCTTCATGTGTTCTACATGACAGATGTGTATCTGTATTCATGAACATAAACATGTGTGAGCACACAAATACAAAAGATAAAAACACCATCAAAAGAACTAGAATCTAGGCATAGAAAAAATGCCTTTTGAGCATCTGAACCATGAATCCGACGTCTAAAGCATGACGGGATGCGAAGGAATGATCACCCAGCGATGCCTGAGGAAAGCTTTCTAAGCCATTTTGTGAATGAGATTTTGGATTTTATTCTGCTGTTATTTAAAAGGAACTGATTTCCATTCTACCATTCTCATAGAAGAGAACAACAGAGAGCAGCGTGATAGAAAGTAATCCAGAATTGCAAAACTTGGATCTAAAACAAAAGAGACAGTATCAATATCCAAGTGTGACAGTGGCCTGGCCCTCTTCAATCACACACATGGACTTTGTGTTCATATGCATGCTTATTTTAATCTATAGAAAATTATATCTTGGAGAATATACAATAAAATGTTATCAGTGATTACCATTTAAAAGAGTGGTAATCTTTCTCAACCTTCCTAATGCTGCGACCCTTTAATACAGTTCCTCACTACATGAGGGGTCGTGTAGTGACCCCTCAACCTTAAAATCATTTTCATTGCTACTTCATAACTATAATTTTGCTGCTGTTGTGAATCATAATGTAAATATCTGTGTCTTCTGATGGTCTTAGGCAACCCCTTTGGAAGGTCATTTGACCACTCCAAAGGGGTTGCGACCCACAGGTTGAGAACCACTGCTTTAGGGGTTTAGATGATCAGGAAAGGAGCTTTTATATATTGCTGTCTTCTTTCAAAAACAGAACAAGCAAAATAGTCATGATGGTCAGATTTAGAAAATATTGGCTTTTGTGGTCTTTGTCTTAGGTTTCCCGTATTTCATAAAAGAAACAGTCCATGCTAGAAACAGTGATGAAAAGATCTTTTGTGAAAATGACCTTGGACCCACCCACTCTGGGTTGCTTAGGTAACATCCAGTCCTGTTGAGCCCAGGGCATGCCCTTTGTGCTCTAGGGGCTAGGTATGCTAGACTGCCCTTTGAGCTGTTGTTCAGGGAGGTTCCAGAAGATTCCCCCAAACAGTAAATGCTCTTGGCTACAGAGCCCATTGCTGAAGACAACATACACTTTGGTTGCAGGACACAGAGAAATTAATAAATGAAGAAGACGCCTCTCCATGAAAGCCCAGCGTGACTAGTTCTCTGGTGGGTTTTGGGACTTCCTCAAACATGTGTTCATCTGGGCTGGTGGACCACACCCCATAAATCTCACCAAGCAAAAGTTCAGAAGATCAGGAAGCCTCAAGTGTCAATCCTTACTGTCGCGTGGGGCCCGTTTTCATTTCTGTTGCATTTCCCCTTTAAGATCTGCTCATTGTCATTGTATGAGGCTGCTTTGTTCTGGTGCCACACTCTGCCTTGATGTCGTCTATCCTGTTACTGGGCCAAATCCTCTCTGTTTAGAAGATGTTTTCTCCAGTTGGAAGAGAATGCGGAATGAGAACCAGTCTCTCTGTTCCCTTGAATTTGTTGGCTGGAGGGTAAGTGACATATGACGACACAACAACAAGTGAAATTTTGACCATACTAGAAACTTCTGGACCGATTCAGAACTGGAGATCAAATTCTGTATTGGGTTCTATTTTGGTGAAGGAAAGTGAAACCTTGAGAGATTATCTAGAGAATTTGAATAGCCAGTCTTCCTTCGCATTGTTTGAACCAGACTAAGACCCCAGAGATTTGGCTCTCTGTTTAGCGGTGCCCTCAACTCCCAAGCAGAGGCGAAAGGAAGAATGTAGCTTGTCTGCCGAGGACATGTCCTCTAGACCGCAACACTATCATATGAAGACAATTCTGTCCTACCCTGGTGAATGCTACACCAGGCTCAGTGTAGGCTGAGAGGGCTTTGGTTTCCTCTGGCTCCTAAGACACAGTGACATCACACAATGTGTTTGGGGTGGTGGGACAGGGAGGCTGCAGGGCTGCAGAACAGAAGCGTGTGCGAGCAAGCCATCACTCTAAGAGGGTCAGTACGGCGAGAAAGAAGCAATAGAAAAAAATTTGCCATGAAGCATTTTATTTTTGTGATTCTTCAACAATTTACAGAACCAATGACACATAAGGGGAGTTTCCTTGTCTTTGGGGAAGCATCAATTAAACAGTGGTGTAATCAAAGGACAGAAGAATAAAGAGACTTTATTTTAATTCTTATTTACCTCTTTTTCCATTATGTATGACTCCTGGGCAGCCAGAGGGCTACAGAAAACCGTAAGTCAGCCTAGTCCCATCTGCCAGAGCCTTCCAAATTCTGAGGCTGCTGCTCTATTTCCTGCCTTCAGCCCACAGAATGGAGAAGGGTGGAAAAGATGATTAGGAAAATAAAGAGTGGTGAGGTTTCGGCTGGGCTTCCTGTCAGAGCTAGCTCGTGTCTCTTACCCAGAGTCCTCCTTGTAGTCTAGGGTTCCGGCAGAGTCTCCAGAGAGCCTATGATACTGTGCAGGAGCTTCCAAAAGCTTCTCCCTAAGGGAAGGGCCTCGAGTCAGGAGAGACAATGCCTTATCTGGATGCCTGAAGGCTTGGAGGTGTCAGGACCATGGAGACTGCAAGAAACCGATTCTCACATGCCTGGTGGAGTCCTAACTGTCAAAACCCCTCTGAGTCTGTAATCCTCAAGCCGGTGGCAGTGCAGAATTGAGGCTGTGTGCTGTTAATAGAGCAGCGTTCACTGAATACCGGGAAGGAATACAGTACAGAGGAGGAAAGGGATGAGCCTGTGCATACCACAGGCAAGCATGGATGGTTGGAGACCGAGAGGAACCCAGAAGCTGGGGATGGGTAAGGCCCCTGTCAATGGCAGGCACACACCTCTGGAGAGCAATCCTAAATTCCTAGTTGTTGGAAAATAGCTTGCCACTTTTGCCTCACTTGAGTGGTTTTGGAATACTTTAAGACAAACGTCCAAACATTTCTCCTCCCAGACTCCTTCGTTAATAAGCAAACGGTAGAAGGAAACTGTACCTTGGCTGGAGAAAGCGCTGACAGGTTCCTCCTCTGGCAGCTGCTGGTGACCCCTCCACCTCACATGGGTAACACTGATTTGTTTAACACCACAATTTAATATGCATTATTAAAACAAAATGGAACATTTCAGGATTTCATTACATTTTATAAATTCCCTTCATACCTATTAATCTCTGGTTATAGCAAAATATTTTATTCTTGGTGGTACGTTCTCACGTTCGCATGCATGTGTGCATACATGTGCAAACATGCATATGGAGGTTAGAAGGCTACCCTGGGTGTCATTTTTAGGCACCACTAACTTTTTTTACTCCCCTGCAGAGTGTCTCTCTGACCTGGCACTCTGGAAATCACGAAGTAGGTTAGGCAGGCTGGTGAATAAGCCCCAGGGGTCTGCCTGTCTCTGCCTCCTAACCCTGGGATGAAAAGCACATCCACTGTGCCTGGGCTTTTCACATGTGCTTTTGGGATCAAACTCAGGTCCTTGTACTTGTAAGACAAGTAATTCGCCATCTGGGTCATATCCCCAGCCTCAATTTTATTCTTTTTTTAAAATATTAATTAATTAATTAATTTATTATGTATACAATATTCTGTCTGTTTATATGCCTGCAGGCCAGAAGAGGGCACCAGATCTCATTACAGATGGTTGTGAGCCACCATGTGGTTGCTGGGAATTGAACTCAGGACCTTTGGAAGAGCAGCCTGTGCTCTTAACCTCTGAGCCATCTCTCCAGCCCTATTTTATAGAGACTCATCCCTCTTCAGGTCAGAATGACTAAGGGAAGGACTGCCACTTGTCTGAGGTAATTCAGTGGTAGTGATAAATCTTGGGACTTATGTATGCCTCAGGGGTGGCTATGGTGGTGCATGCCTGTAACCTCAGAACATGGGAGACTGGGGCAGGACATTGGAGACTTCAAGTTCAGCAGGGCTCAGGTTTACAGTGAGACCCTGTCTCAGGAAACAAAGTCAGCTAAAGGTTTCCACATTACAAGTAAATGTGAAACAAATCAATGAAATATTCATAAAATGTGGAGGCCTTTGACAGCCATAGTGGTGTGATCTATTTCTGTTAGAAGCAATAGTGGGGAAGGTGTTCACTAACCATGTGGGCCAAGCCTTAGCCTTTGGTACCATCATATACTTCCCCATGCCATCAGGAAAACAAGATAATAAAATAATTTGCATTCAACAAATTTCCACGTGAAAATCAAGAAGCAATGCTGGTAGGTATAAATGGTATGAGCTTGTGTTAGTATAAAGTAGGAAGTGTAGTAGCACTTGTCCTGTCATCCCAGACTTGGAAGGCTGGAGCTGGAAGATCACGGTTTGAGGTCAGATGGAGTAACACTACATGTTCTCAGCCAACCTGAGCTATATAAACCCTATTTTTATTTTTTTTATTGTTAAAAGAAAATTTACATTTACTCCCCTTGTCCCAGGCCCTCCCGCTCCCCCAATACCCCTCCTCCCTCCCCCTGCTTCCTTAAGAGGGGGCAGGGTACCCTGTCCTGTGGGAAGCCCAAGGCCCTCCCCCCTCCATCCCAGCCTAAGAAGGTATGCATCCATATAGACTAGGTTCCTGAAAAGCCAATACATGCAGAAGAAATAGGTCCCAGTGCCATTATCATTGGTTTCTCAGTCAGCCCCCATTGGCAGCCACATTCAGAGATTCCAGTTTGGTCATATGCTCATTCAGTCCTGGTCCAGCTGGATATAGACCCTATTTAAAACAAAGAAAGGAAGGAAGAAAGGAAGGAAGGAAGGTAGGAAGGAAAGAAAATAATGGGAAGGAGGGAGATTATTTCTATAGTTCTTATTTTATAATTAGATGTGTATGTTTGTATATGAGGCTAGGGTTGGAACTCAGGTCTCTGCATGTGATGACATAGGCACTCTACCATGAATTGCAGCCTCAGTCCTAGAGTTGGATTTGGAAATAGAGTCGTTAATTATTATTGTCCTCCATGTGAATGGTTAGGAAGCAATGGTGCCCAGACACTAGTCACTGGAGAAAATAGTAGCCGTTTGGAAGTAAATTTGGCTGTTATTCCTGTGGGGTAGAGAGCAACAGAACCAGGGCCAGAGTGAGGCAAGAGATGCTTATTGTTCATAAACCCAAGGACATTCACAAGGCTACAACAGAGAGCAAGTACCCTGACATGGTTTTGCAGCCTTGGTGTTTGTTCTACTGCCTCTGCTAAATCCTAACCCAGGAAATTAAGATCAGTCATATGAGTTAAGTGAACTATACATAGTGAAGTTTGATTTCATATCAAATATAAAACTGAAAAAAAGCAGAGCTAGAGAAGTTAACACATAGTGTTTTGCCCTAAAGTTAAATTTAATTCTTCTCTGTGCAAAACCAACCAGCCAGTCAACCAACGATCCATTCATTCATTCATCCTTTTATCCATTCATCCATCATCCATCCATCCAACTAACCAACCAATCAACCAATCAACCAACCAGTCAACCAGCCAGTCATCCAGCTAGCCAATCAGTCAACCAACCAAGCAATCAACCAGCCACCCAACCAACCAATCAACCAGTCAGCCAGTCAACCAATCAACCAGCCAGCCAGATAGCCAGCCAGTCAGTCAACAAATCAACCAACCAATCAACTAACCAGCTAACCAGTCAACCAATCAAAGATCTCTAATTAAACAAAATACTTAAGAAATATTTTCATGATAAATTCTTACCATAAAATATAAGCAGGATACTTCTTTAAAAATCCCAATTTGGGTGATGAAACTTTTTTCCTTAATATCCCACAATTTTGGAATATTCTCTAATCAAGGATATCAGTAATGTCTTTCCAATGGTCTGAAAAGAAAAAGGTAGGGCTGTGTACTTAGTTCAGGACACTGTGCTTGTACAGCAAGTGTGAGCTGTGGATTTAGTCCCCAGCACAGTGACAAAACAAAATAAGTTAGATACACTATTTAACAGCAAAAAGCTGATGGAAAACTGTGGGCTCTGATACCTGCTAGCCAGGGGATGCCATGGTTTCGTACCTGGCGCCCGACTATTTAGAAAGACAATAGCCGAGGTTTTCGCTCCAGCCTCTCTGATTCATTTGTAGATTGCCCCAGGAAAGGTAGCTATCTCCGAGCTGAGGTGTGAATGGGAATGAGTGGGTGAAAGAGATGCCCCGGAAAAAGGAATAGAGATATAAGTACCCAAGAGGGGTAAAAAAAGGGAGGACAGAGCGAGAAATAGGGAGAAGGAACATAGCAGAGGAAGAAATAGAAAGAAGTTTTCAGAGAAGAAATGGTTTTAAGAGAGCCTAGAGAGCAGAATGATTTTTAGGGAAATATAATAAACACAAGGCCTCGCTAAAGAAGAAGAGAAGCCTTTTGAGCTGTAATGGTGTGAAAGCCTGTTTCTTTCCGCGCGTCTCCGAGCACACATTTGGGGAAAAGCATCAGTTTCTATGTTGGGGCGACAGTCCCCGACAGAAAACCCTTTAGGAGTTTTGAAGGTGAAAAGAAGTTCTCTTGCAAATGGCTGATTTTTGGGGTCACCATTTACACTCATGGGTGCATGTCAGAGCTGTGTTGACACAGTGACTTACATCCATAAAGATTTTCCAATCAGCACAATACCTTAACTGCCCCCTTAGTCCAAACGATACAGGCCGTACTCAAAGACACAGTCAGTATTCTCTTTGCTCCTTCTCTCCCTCTCTCCCACCCTCCCTCCCTCTTCTCTTCCCTCCCTCCCTCCCTTCCATCCTTCCTTCGTTCCCTCCTTCCTTCCCTGCTGTGGAAACTCCTTTAGCCAGTAGCCTTTAAGATACCAGTCCACTTGGGTGTGGCCTCTTATACTATAAATACCCATGTAAAACGTGTGCTTGCTCTCTCTCCCAGCTTCTGGATTCTGTTCCTGTTCCTGGTTCATGCAGACGACTGTGTCTATGAGTCTACCCCTAAATAAATAACCCTTTATTATACTCAATTCTGAGGCAGTGTGGGATTATTTGTATAGCGTCCATCATCACTTCCCTCTTTTCTTCCCTGCTCTCTGTCCTTCTCCCCATCTTTGTGTGTGGTGTACACCTGATTACATATTCATGGGCAGTATTGGTAAGAGCATGCATGTGGAGGTTAGAGGTCAAGGTGTGGTGTTTTTTTCCTCTATCATTCTCCACTACATTTTTTGAGACAGGGTTTCTTATTGAGCCCAGAACGTACTGTTTTGGTTATAATCACTAGCCATGATCTTTGGGATCTCCTATATCTTCCTTCCCTACCCTTCTCCTAGTGCTGGGTTACAGATGTGAGCTGCAGTTCTCATCTTTTACATAAATTCTGGAGAGCTCAACTCAGTCCCCATGCTTGCGGGCTTTACCCCTTCAGGCATTTCCCTAGTCTCTTTTCTTCTTTCTGTCGAAGCAAGCTTACCATAAACTACTTTGGATCAGTGAAGATGTTTGCCATATAATTAAAAAAAATAGGCTCAGCCCAATTATAATAAACACATCTGACAGTGATCCCATAAAAATAGATCCATGCAAACTGCAAATATTATAACTACACATGAATAAGTAACTGTCTCAATGTCAAAGGTTCAGCATCAGGGGGAAAGCAGGGTACTGATGACAGCAATAATTCAAATTTCCAAGCATGCTTGTCATCTCTTTTCTGCAGACAGATTTCTCCAAAGTCACAGGTGGGAGCTCCCCAGGGAGCTGTGGCCTTATTCCCGCATGGCAGCCAGGAGGAGGATGCTGCGAGGAAGCCGGTGCCACCTGGCAGCAGTGGTCCCACAGACTGCAGCGGAGGCACAGATTGGAACTCAAGTCTCATCAGGCGGCAGCTGTGACAGTGGCATTTTTCAGAAGTGGATTAAAAATTTCACGCAAGGAGTCTTTAAAATAATTTGAAAGTCTCCTTAGCTTTCACAGCCTTTTAATTAAGTGAGGACACCTCAGGAAAAACAACAGCAGTATTTTACATATTTTATATCACTAAGATAGGTAGGACCTTAAAGTCACTCTGAACCTACCTAAGGCTGGATATGCAATTTACAAATATAGGCTGTCATTAATAGTTATCTTCCTCTGAAAAAAATCAAAATAAAACAAAATAGTGAACTAAAATCACTAAAAGAATAGAACTTAAAAGATACTGCATTAGAAGACATTCCCTCTAGAGCAAATCGTTTAAAACTGCTAATGGTTTAGAACAGTGGTTATCAACCTTTGTGGAGGGCGGTCTTTTACAGCAGTCACCCAAAGCCATTGGAAAACACAGCTATTACATTATGATTCATAATAATAGCAAAATTACAGTTATGAAGTAGCAACAAAATAATTTTATGGTTGGGAGTTGCCACAACATGAGGAACTATATTAAAAGGTTGTAACATTAGGAAGGTTGAGAACCACTGGTTTAGAAGATTAGAAATGAAACTGGTGACCCACCCTGTACCTACAATGTCACCAAATGAAAGGTACTGATGATGTGGTCTTCAGGGTAGTCCACGATGGAGAAGACTCCACAGGGATGTTTCTCCAGGTTGTAGAGTCACAAATAGAGCAGAAGTTTTGAGAATCAGTCTTTGTCTTCAGTCTCCATATACATCTCCTGGAAGGCAAATTTGGATTTTGAGTTTGGGGCTGGAATATTCTCATCTTGGCCCCACTGACTCTCTTCTGCCACAAATATATTCACATTTTGTGGAATGAAAAGCTAATGCCCCTTTAAATAACATACTGTGGTGGTTTGAAAGAAAATGACCCTCAAAGGGAGTGGCACTTTTAGGAGGTGTGGCCTTATTGGAATAGGTGTGGTCTTGTTTTTTGTTTGTTTTTTTTTTTTTTTGGTTTTTCAAGACAGGGTTTCCCTGTGGCTTTGGAGCCTGTCCTCTTGTTGGAGGAAGTGTGTCACTGTGGAGGTGGACTCATAGATGCTTAAGCCACGCCAGTGAGACAGTCCACTCTTGTCTGCAAGACGCAGAACTCTCAGCTAATTCTCCAGCACCATGTCTGTCTGATTGCCTCCATGTCACACCATGATGATAATGGACTGAACCTCTGAACTGTAAGCCACCCCAATTAAATATTTTTCTTTTATAAGAGTTGCTGTCATCACAGCAATAGAAACCATAACTAATGCAGAAAGTGGTACCATGGATTGTAGTATTGTTGTGATCGGCCTAACTTTGCTTTTGTTTGGAGGAATTTAGTTAGATTTTGGTACTTTGGGTTAAGAAAGCAGTGGAATGCTACAGCACTGCTTAATAGGCCATTCTAGAAGGATCATGGGAGACAGTGGTA
>JAQHUG010000078.1:6669015-6687931 GCA_028555095.1 Dicrostonyx torquatus
TTTTTGCATTATGATATGACTGTAAGTCTTTGGGGACCAGGGAATGGAATGTGGTGGTTTGAAAGAAAATGGCCCCCAAAGAAAGTGGCCCTATTAGGAGGTGAGGTCTTGTTGGAGTAGGTGTGGTCTTGTTGGAAGAAGTGTGTCATTGGGGAGGTGGACTTTGAGATCTCATATATGCTCAAATCACGCCCAGTGAGACAGTCCACTCTTGTTGCCTGCGATGTAGGACTCTCAGCTACTTCTCCAGTGCCATGTCTGCCTGATTGCCACCATGCCCCACCATGATGATGATGGGCTGAACTTCTAAACTGTAGTCAAGCCAGTCCAATCGAATGTTTTCCTTTATAAGAGTTGTCATGGTCATGGTGACTTTTCACAGCAATAGAAATTCTAACTGAGACACATACCATGGAATTATAAGTAAAAATAATTGAAGTCTGGGAACTTCAGGCACTAAAGCTGCCATTTCATTCACTTTATGGTGTTTCTCCCTAGACCCTCGCTGACAAGCACACAGCATTTCGCGTTATTCAGAGTGTGGAGAAAATTTGACTACATGAGGTTTCTGTAGGTGCTAGAAAATCAGGATTCTGTATTCCCTCAGGAGTAGAGTCTCAAGCCAATGAAGAGAATCTTTAGGGAGGTGTAAAGTAGATCACCAAGCATGCTCTTTCTGTGTACCCGCTCCTTCTCCCTCTTCTTCCCTCCACCCCTCCCTCCCTCCTCTCTGGTCAAAACAAGTGTAAAGCCAAGAAAAAAGAGTTCCCAAAGGGCATTTGACTTGAAAAACGTTCTAACTATAAAACCACAGTTTATCTTTTGTTCTGGTGCAGAACAAATTACCCCGACTGAAAGAATAGTCTCAACTTTGGCTGTAAGACAGTGAACTGAATTTGAGGCACATGATTTAAGTGTCAACATGCTGACAATGTGTCTCTGAGTTACTCCATAGAACACTGTCAGAGTGTGTTCTATGGGACCCAGCCACGTGCAAGGGTTTCCATCTCCCAGTGAGTGGTGATAGGGTTGCCCAGAGCGCAGGGCACTCAGAGTCTATGATATTCAATTAAAAACTTAGATATCTGAAGTTTTAGCTAAGGCTGACTTGCAGATCAAAAGTGGTGCAGGTGTTTTCCAGAGTTGGTAGATACAGAGCAGACTGAACTTCAGCCAGGACAGGGTAGGCAGCAGGCGTTATGCAGAGGAAGGAGAGTTCTCCTCCCTACCATTTAATCACTTCCTTTGTTGGCCAGGAGAATGGGACAGGTCTATGCTTTCAGTAATCTCTTCTGCACTTCCTTGATCATTTGTTTCCCTTTACAGGCCTCCTTTGCACTAATCTCTCAATCTTTTTTATGTAACAAATATGCAATGTTATGTATAAATACATATATATAATATAAATACAATGTTATGTATATATATACATATACACACATATGAGTACGTATGTGTGCTTCTCTTCTTTCATATATGTCCCTTTCACATTTTAGCATATATCTTTTGAAAGACCCAAACCCCCACAGGAATTGTAACTTTGCTCTAACATTTTACATTAAATGCCATATTTAGCTCTTTAGTTTAGAGACAGAAAATTCCAGTTGGCTAGAATAAAAGCTGGTATCATGGTCTTAATGGTGGTAAGGGAAATTCAGTTAACAGTTAAAACTTCTTGTCAGGGGATGGCTGTCACTGATGTTATGTAGCAACCTACTGACTCCATCCAATCCTGGAACAGGACAGGGAGCAATGCTGTACCTTCTAAAAGGGAATGATTAGGACTAAAGACCAGAAAGACACACAAGTAGGTCAAGGCTATCTGAGTCTATAGGGTCCTTCTCACCTCACAGAATTATGAGAATTGATATGGTACATGTAGCTATATTACACAAACTGTAAATATCACTTAAAATTTCTTTATTCTCTGTCTCCCTGTCTGTATCATGCTGTGTGTGTGTGTGTGTGTGTGTGTGTGTGTGTGTGTGTGTACATGCAAATGTCAAAAGGCAACTTGGAGAAGTTGATTCTCTCTCTGTGGATTCCAGGTTTTGGACTTAGGTTATCAGACTTAGTGGCAATGGTCTTTATCCATTCATACATCTCTCTGGACCCCAAAATGAAGACATTATAGTTACCTGAGGACGAAACATGTTTAAAATTGTGGAAGAAGGTAAAAAAAAAAAAAAAGAGAGAGCTCTTTGAAGAAAGGTAGACCTGTCTGCAGACAGAACCAGTAAAGGCTGTGGTAGAATTGGGTGCTGAACCAGATGTGGAATGAATCAGGCAGTGGGCACCATTGTGGGCTGTGGTGTGGGTCTCATGCTGACCTCACAACTCTGATTTATTTCAGGTAGATGATAAGGGTCAGGGTAGGTGTTTAGCATTTGGCTGAACACATTGCTGGGGCACAGTTATATTAAGTAAGCAAGTAAATAAATAAATAAATGTGTATAACTGTAAATACATAATATATAATACATAATATAAAATATAATTTCTATGATATATTGTATAACTATTATATGATTTATAATCTTATATAAATATTAACATATAAGATTATATTATACTATATATTATATAATCATAAAAATATATAATTTAATAGAATTTAATTATATATTAAATATATTATTTAATATAATACATTATAATATACAAGTATATATAATAAATATATAAATATATAAGTAATATATATTCCCACCTTTTCTCTTCTTAAATTTTTGTGATCTTTTAATGTTTTATTAGCCTTTATTAATTGTGCGTAATAATATGTGTGCTGGTTACTTATTTTGTCACCTTGACATAAGCTAGAGTTGTCTGGGAAGAGGGAACCTCCATTGAGAAAATACCTCCATCAGATTGGCTGCAGGAAAGCCTGTAGGGAATTCTTTTGATTAGTGACTGATGTGGGATAGCCCAGCCCACGAGGTCAGTGCCATTCCTAGGCAGATGGTTCTGGGCTGTATAAAATGTTAGTTGACAAGCCATGGAGAGTAAGTCAGCAAGCAGTGTTCCTCGTGTGCTGTGTCTGGGTTCCTGTCTCCAGGTTCTTACTTGATTTCCCTTCATGGTGGACTGTTGTAAGAAGGCTTCTTGTTTTTTCCGGCCGCTCAGACCCGAAATAACCACACCTAAACTGTATTATTTGCCAAACTGTATTGGTTGGCCAATAGCTTAAGTGTTTTTCTGGCTAACTCTTATATCCTAAACGAACCCATTTCTATTAACCTGTGTATCGCCACGTGGCTGTGGCTTACTGGCAAAGTTCCAGCATGTCTGTCTCTGGCAGCAGCTCCATGGCTTCTCCCTGACTCCGCCTTCTTTTTCCCAGCATTCAGTTTAGTTTTGTCTGCCTAGCTCTGTTTTGCCCTGCTCTGCTATAGGCTTAAAACAGTTTGTTTATTAACCAATGGTATTCACAGCATACAGAGGGGAATCCCACATCAGTGGGCACGAAGCTGGGTGAGGAAATAAACCCTTCCTCCTTCATTGCTTTGGTCATGGTGTTTGTCGCAGGAACAGAAAGAGAGCTAGGTTGTACTCACTCCTGTTGTCCTCTCTTGTCCCCTCCTACTTTCCATAATCTTCCTCTTTCTAATTAGTTCCCTTTCTACTTTTATGTCTTTTAAATTTTTTGCTTATTATTTGTTTTATGACTCAATGAGTTTTCTTATGGTCACAGAAGTATGGGGGAGAAGTTCTTTGCCAGAGGCTATATCACAGAAGAAAAAGCCTCTCATCCCCCCTCCCCACATAACTATATAGAAATCCTCAGGTGGGGTGGGGCCTTGTGAGTCTCTCTTTGTTCCATCACAGGGTGCTGATGGGAATGTTCATGAGCAGCTTTTGTACAGATAATCACAGTTTCTGAGAGTCTGGCATTGCAGTGGTCATGTTATGTGCAGAAAACATTCTACAAAATCCTGCCCCTTCCTATGGTCTTCACATTTTTAAAAAAGCCCTTCTCTGTTTCCTGGGCCTCAGAAGAGGTGATGGAGAAGTCGTATTTCTGACTGAGTACCGACACTCACTTTTCTCACTGCCTTGACTACTATGGGTCTCTGCAATTACCACTCCCCACTGAAACAAGCTGTGCCCCCTGCTGACAGTAGCACTAACTATAGGCAAAATAGAGCTATTTAGAAGGGAATGTGATGGGGATAACAGTCCAATTAACAAAACAGCAGAAGTAGCTTCCCCTCCAGGGCCTCTGCCATGGGCTTTGGACCAGCTTAACAGGACCAGACTCAAAGTCAATTAGAGAGCAGTTGGTTACCAGCGTAACAGACTTGGTACATCATTCCTGGCTAGTCAGTGGTGTTGTACCCACGGTCTACATCCGAGGATGACTGGTGTTGATGATTCTCCCCCTGCACAGTGTTTTCCAGGACTATGAAATCATGTGAGCTAAGAGAGAGGAAGCATCCCACCCAGTTTAGCTTGATTTCTCTACCAGAGCATGTGATGCCACTGGCAATCGGTTCTTACTATTTAGCTCTGGTCAATCATCGAAGGCCGTGGCATTGACTGTATTGTTTGATTGGTGCTTCAGGGGCCTTGGTGATCCACAACTTGTAAGGAAGTAGTCTCTAACTGGCACTGAAATATTTTCTTTTCTTGAGGGGTGGGGGAGGAAAAAAAAATTTTCTTTTCTTTCTTTTTATTTCATGTATTTTTAAAGTGTGTGTGCACGTGCACGTGAGAATGTGTGTGTTTGACTACATGAGCGTAGTGCTCTCTGAGGCCAGATGAGAGTGTTGAATTCATCTGGCCTCTGAGAGCTCTGTGCTCATATACTTAAACACACACATGTTTACACAGACCCAGGCACACACACACAATTTTAAAACACATAAAATAAGAATGAGTAAGGCATGGTTCCTCCCCTTTGTGACCTTCATCACTATAATCACCAGCATGATGAAAACAGTAGGAACAGAACACAGAATTCCAGTGGGGGCACAGGGTAAGCAGACCTCGCGCCATCTGGAAAGTACCAGGGGTAACAAGCCAGGGTTTAATGTATCAACAGGGTGATTAATTAAGGGGCCAAGTGTGATAGAGGTTGTATTTACAACACACACACACACACACACACACACACACATACACACTCAGTCACACAGAATGAGAAAACCTAAGACCAAACCACAAAGAAAAATAATTATTTCAGATTCAATCTCTGCTTTTCAACCTATGAGTAGACACTAGAAAGAGCCTAGGGTAAGGCCCTACAGTGTTCACATTACTGATTAGGCAACCCTTATGAAAAATATTTTTCCCCATAACTTTTTTATTGTTTCTTTGTGAATTTCACATCATGCACCCAATCCCACTCATTTCCCGGTCCTTCCATATCTGCCCTCTACTTTTGTAACCTCCCCACAAAAGAAATTAGAAAAAAAAAAACCTTGCTGTGATACCTGTGGCGTGTCATGGTGTGTCACACAGTCTACACTTTTGTCCAAACAGCTCTACTTGCAAATGTTCCTTGCCATGAGTCATTGGTCTGGTTCTAGGCTCTGACTTCTGCTTTACCATCAATTCTGAACCCTCACTGAGTCTCTTCTAGGATATCCAGTTGTTGCCCTGTGTCATGGAGATCCTGCAGCTTTGGTGTGGCAGGACTGGCCCCTTGGTGTCGGGGTGGGCCAGCTCAAAGCCCTGGGTCTTGATCTGCATGGTAGCTGAGTTGGTCAGCCCACCAGCTCTCCTGCACCAATGCTATTGGGGCTCATTCTTCCACATTCATGCTACCAGGGCTAGCTCTCCTATGCTGTCCAGGAGACAGATAGGGCCAGCTCTCCATCACCCATGCTGCCAGAGCCAGCTCTCTTGGGTGCAGCAGCCAGTGAGAGGTGGGGCTAACTCTCCTGTGCCCATGTTACCACTGGAGCCACCATGTGGTGTCTGGCCAGAGGTTGGACAAGCTCAGGGTAGTAATCAGACATGGCTCCTGACCAAGGAGGTCAATATGGTCTTTGGTGGTAACATGACCCCAGACTTCAACACAGACTCCTACTGCGGAAGGGCCGCCAACACAGACGTGGCAGCAGCGCATGATCTCATCATGGCCGCAGGTGGCAACGGAGGCCTCTTTCAGCAGGCCTTCGTGCCTCTCTCCGCAGTGCACAGACCTCTTCGCTTCTCCTTCTCTCCCATCTCTCCTCCACATGGTTGCAGTGGTGGGCCAGGCCTGCAGCCTCTGGCTGCCTCCTGTGGTCCAGGCCCGCGGAGAGACAGCTGTTGGCTGGAGCCAGGTCTGCCAGGAGAAAGATTTTAATGTTTACTGAGCAGTCTGGCTTTTCTTCAAATGGTCATATAAAAATTGTGCATACCGGAGCTGGAGAGATAGCTCAGTTGTTAAGAGAACTTGCTGTGTTTTCAGAGGACCCAGGTTTGGTTTCCAATTCCCACATGTTGCCTCACAGCCATCCTTAACACCAGTTCTCCTGAATCTGAGGCCCTCTTCTGACCTCTCTAGGCACCAGGCATGGCCACGGTGCATGCATTCAGGCAAAAACACCCATACATATAATTTCTTAATAAGTCTTTCATGTAGTATGTATCTATTATTTATTTTTACAAAATTTCACTCTGTTGCATCAACAACATACTATTAGCAGCCTCAAAACTACACTAATACTAATCAAACATCTTTCTCTCTCTCTCTCTCTCTCTCACACACACACACACACACATACACACACACACACACACACACTGCAGAGAGGAGGTAGGAATGGGTGGGTACATCAAAGTTGATTTTTAAATTATAAGTGACAAATCCTTGTGTCACAAAATTGACTCTATCCAAACTAGTAATTTACTTAACAAGTAGAATGAATAGAAAACAATTAGAGCACAGTGCACATTCTAAGTAGTCACTACTTGTTGGCAAAAATCCATTTCAGTTTTAGGGAGATTTGTGTTTATATGCATGCCCTGAAATGTTAGGTAGTCAAGTTAAAAGTACTTGGTGTTGATCCTCTTGGGAAAGACTCCAGAGCGTGTGTGTGCTTCATTCAGTCTGGTGCTTGGCCTCATGTGAAGCAATGTCAAATGCATGCCATTCTGCTGCTGTAGGCTAGAAACTCAGCATTATATGAGAGGCAACTTAAATCAAAAGTCATGCAGTTGGGGTGCTATGTAAACATTCTAATACCAACCCTATGAGCCCAAGAATAATAAGGGGTATGTTGTTGGGGAATCATATTCTTATAAAGGATTAGCTGTGTATGCAATGATGTATAGGTCATTTTGCCAGTGTCTTGTTTGCCATGCTACTGTGGAACAAGTGATTCTAGCTGCTGCCTAGAAGGGCTTTGTGAGTGAGTGGCCCACATGCTCCATCTCTGGAACGAGTATTCGCCTTTGGGTTAATCCATTGAAACAGAAGTCTGCTTGGAGTGGATGAATTAAAGAGGGCAAACAGGTTCTTGAGATTCCTACTTCTTGAAGTGACTCTCAGTTCAAGTGCAGACACCTATGTGCAAAAAATCAGGTTTGCCATGATGACCAAATCGCAGAGTTTTGTTTCTGAGCTTAGCGCTCGCCAGGTGTACTTACCATTTTGTTTGGTTTTGGTCTTTGGCCAGAGACTGAAAGTGATTTTATCCTAGCAGATTTATGGCACGGAGAGTACAAAGGTGAAAGATACAGGTAACTCTTCTCCCCAGAAGACAGGAGCCCTTCAGTGCAGACATCTGCAGCGCATTCCTTTAGTGATTGATACTCCTCAACACACGAGCGGTTATTGGCATCTTATACTATGTTGTGTGGCCACTTCAACTGCTTTAAGAAAGTAAGGTTTCGTGGATCTAAGAGAGACCTCCTTTTCCTCACTTCCAGCCTTATGCAGGGCAACTCAATACTGCATTGAATTATTAAGTTCCTCAGAAGTGCTGAGTTTAGTGGGAGCAGATTCAAATATGAGGTCTCTGTAGAAATTCGGGGAACATGAGATTCTATTAACATGAAACATGAGTGCCTCATTGAGAGGAGATTCCTCTTAAAAGCCGTGGGTGCAATTCAGGCGCTTTGGTGAACCAGATCTGCCACTATCTGTCCACCTCCAGGCTCTTCCCTGTTGGAGGCATGGCCCTGTATGGTTTGACTTAATCCCAGCACAGGTCCTGATGCTAAATCATTGTTGCTGAATGGACGTTTCATCAGCTCCGAGAGAGAGAGAGAAATATTTTCATTAGTCAAAATGTGTTAAAATCAAATTGTAACCTAAGTAAGCCTCCATATAATTTAAAGATTAATAAGCTTTAAACTCAACGGTCTTCATTCTGGATACATGACACAAATAAGGAAGGTCTCATGCTGCCTTATTGGGATGTCCTTTCCCCTAATTATAAAAGAACATAGCGTTTCAAGATACAACAAATGATGTGGGTAAAGTAAACGACAGAGCAAAGAGATGAGGCTTCAGTGTCAGTGATTGGTGTGCATGGCTGTGTGAATGTGCCTGTGTGTAGGTCAGAGAGGGTGAGGACGAAGGGGAGGTGAATAAGGAGACAATGTCTCATTTACATCAAGCTGTGAGGCCAGATATTTGTTATGGAATCCTTGGAAAGGAGCGCGGCTCTTCTTTATTTACAATTCTTCTCAGTTTGAAAGACAGCCCGAGTGGTAAAATAAAACGAGAATGCCTCAAATACCTTCTAAATTTCCCCTTAAATTGAATTTCTTGTTTGATCAGGGAACAATACTTGCCCTGATGTTAGGCAGACAGCTAAAAGGTCAACAAGTTCCCTTGGTTGCCTTTTGTCAAGGGTTTTTGACTTGTCTGTGAATAAAGATCTCCCAGGAGGAAGGCAGACTTGAATTTCCTGTCATCTAGAAGACAGCAATGAATTTGAAAATGTTACAAAAAGCATAAGGGACTTCAGGCGCACCTTCAGACCCAGCGTGGACGCCAATCGCTGCCCTGTAAACATGTCCATGGAAATGTTTCGGATTTGTTCTGTCAAGTTTTGGTTGTGAAACAAATTGTTCTACAGCAGCCCACCTTGAATACAGAATGAAGGTGCCTGGTGGTGGTGGTGGTGTTACCGCCTCGTGTGTCGAATCTGAAGACACTGTGTTCTTGTTTGCTCGCTGCATAGGAACAGGCTTTGTTAGAGGAGAGGACTGCAGAGGGATGTGGCTGGCCAGGCGCCATATTTTATATCATCTGCTGTTCAAACCTCTGTGGAGCTTCATGGATTCCCCCAGTATCTGAAAGTGCACCCACACAAAATTAGAGTTAGCCGGGCATGGTAGCTTTAATCCCGACACTCCGGAAGCAGAAGCAGGTGGGTCTTTTTGAGTTTGAGGCCAGCCGGGCCTACAGAGCAAGTTCTAGGACAGCCAGGGCCATGCAGAGAAACCCTGTCTTGGAAAAACAAACAAAAGACAACAACAACAAAAAATTCAAGTGAGTCTTTTCTTTAGGAATGAGTGAATTGTTTGAATCTAAAACGGTCCCACCTAGAAGTACTTTTCATTTAAATTTCGTTAAATATCTTCTTCTTTTATGAGTTCTTTATTTCCTACAAATCTTAGTCTAATGTAAGTGGCCAGCACCTCATAAAGGCCTTTGTGTTTGTGTGTGTGTGTGTGTGCTTTTTGAGACAGAGGTCTTGCTATGTAGCCAAGCTGTTCTTGAACTCTTGACCCCCTGGCCTCCATCTCCTGTTTGATAGGGTTGCAAATACATGCCACCTCACACACCCTGCTTTCTCTAGAATTAAAATATATATATATATGTATATTTATTCATTTACTTATGTTGTGTGTTTGAGTGAGTGCTGGCTCACATGTGGGGCCAGAGGACAACTTGCAAGAATTGATTCTCCCCTTCCTTCTTGCCCAAGGCGGGGTCTCTTTTGTTGTTCCAGTCTCATTGCCTGCTCTCTGGCTGGGCATGGTGGGTCACACCTTCAGTCTCAACACTCCACAGGATTTCTGTAGATTTGAGTAGAGTCTGGTCTACATAGAGAGTTCCAGGACAGTCATGGAGACATAGAGAGGCCTTGTCTCAAAAAAAAAAAAAAAAAAAAAAAACAAAACCAAACCAAATAAACAACAACAATAACAAAAAAAAATTTCCACTGTGCTTTAAAGTAGATAGACTTGAATATTTTTTCTCTTGTATTGAAGCCACATTGGTTTAAGACAGAATTCCTAAAATATTAAGGGACCTCCTTGTGCGCCGAGAGTGACATTGTATAGTTGTGTTACTTTCCCCTCACTATTGATAATCCTATTCAATTTTCAGAAGAATCCTGTTGAGTATCTGCTGGATGCTGGGGAGATGGCTCAATAGTTAAGACTGCCCACTGCACAACCACAAAAACCAAGTTCGGATCCTAGTATCTAGGTCATAAACTGGGTGAGGTCTCCCATGTGGCTGTAATCCTAACGTGGTAGGAGGCAGAGACAGGAGGATCCTTGGGGCTGTCTGGATTCCACGCTTGTTGGGGAAAAAACAAAGAGAAAAGCAAAAACAAACTCCAGCTTTAGGGAGAGAACAGTGACAGAGGACATCAAATGCTCTCCAGTGGCCTCTATGTATGCACAGGCATGCATACTTACACATTTGTACACACACAAATAAGACACACACCACCACACCACCACTACCACCACCACCACCATTGCCACTACCACCACCACCACAACAACAAAACACAAAAAGGAAGAAAAGAAAGAAAAAAGGTTTTCTTTTTTCTTTTTCATTTTTATGAGTATCTGTGGCTTTTGTCCCGCGATTATATAGCAAGCTATGGGACTATAGTTTTGAACTGGGGGCTCTGTAAATCAAAACCTACATGAATTAGTAAACATTCTCATTATAATGAGAGATTTAGTGATTTCAAGTTTCTTTATTAAAGGCTACCAGGAGTAATCTTGGGATTATTATACTTATGTGCATAATTTGATGATATTGTACTTATGTGCATAATTTGCTGAATGGGAGGTGCAGCATGAACACGTCACACTTTTCCTCTCTTCAAGTTAATGAGCAGATTTCTATTTTGACTCCAGTAAAAAATTCTATTAATTTGAGGGCAAAGCAACTATAGAATTACAGAACACACAGTAACGGCCAAGAAGTTGGAAAATGCAGTGACAGATTGTCTTATTAGATATGAAATGTATTATGAAATTATGTCAAAGAAAATTCATAGGAGACCATTCCTTCAGGATGAGCTTCTCTTCTAGACTACAACAAACCAAACCAAAGCCTCATGGTCAGTGCTGTTTCCAAACCAATACTGTCAAAACCAGAAACATCCCCAAATAGGCCAAGTTGCAGTCAAACCCAGGGAATTCACAGCGGCTGATTGGAAAGTGCTTCTCTTTGGGATCATGATAAATCAGGAATCCCTCCTACAAGTTACTTGAGGTAACATGGCATAAAGCAATCCTTCTTTCTCTGTTATGCGTCTTGCTCCTATTTCAACCATTCATGCCTGCTGTGGAATAATAATTTTGTATATTGTGAGCATTTGCCACATGGATTGGTTTAATAAAGAACCTGACTGGTTAATAGCTGAATAGAATAAAGTTAGCTGGGAGAGCCAGACCAAGAGAATTCTGGGAAGAAGAAGAGGAGTCCTGAATAGATGCAGAGAGAAGCAAGATGGGCATGCCACACTGAGAAATGGTACTGGGATACATAGCAAAGCATAGATAATATGGGTTAATTTTAATATAGGTTAGCTAATAACAAGTCAGAGTTATTGGCCCAGCATTTATAATAAAGGAATGGGAAAACTCTGCTTACACATGCCTAATGGGATTCTTTTAAAGTTAGGGTTCTAGCTCATGAATAGCTAATAAAACTCAATTAGTTGCTAAATGGATCTTACAGATATTTATTTATTGTTACTTTATGTGTATTTATCAGCATTTATCAGTATGTATATTTGTATATATATTTGTATATCTGCCTGCTGCCCTTGGAGGCCAAGCATTTATTGAATCTCCTGGAGCTGGAGTTAGATAGTAATAAGCCACCATGTGGGTGCTAGGAACCAAACCCCAACTTCTGCAAGAGCCGTAAGCACTCTTAATTAATGAGTGATCTTCTCCAGCCCCTTAAATACTTTGAAGGCTTATTTTTAAAAATTATTTAAAGTTTGTTTTTGCGTAAGACTAAGCTAATCAAAAAGATCTTTAAAAAGAAATAAGGTTTCACTGTATGGGAAATGTGATATTTTAAGATTTATGTGTTTTATAATGCTGGTCTGTAAACCATGTGTGTGCCTGGTGCCCACCATGGCCAGAAGAGGGTGTCAGAACCCCTGGAACTGGAGGCCCACATGGCTGTGAGCTGCCCTGTGCATGCTGAGAATTGACCTAGGGTCCTCTGCAAGAGCCCCCAGTTCCCTTAACTGCCAGTCACATCTCTAGCTCCTGAAACAAGACATTTTAAATCAGCAAGAGAATACTAGTTTTTGCTGAAACAGTTGTTTTGCTAGTTGGAAAAATATTATTCAAACTTCACTTCATATATTATACCCAAATCAATTTCAGATGGATCCAAGAATTTCTCTTTAATTTCTTTCAGCAGTATTTTATACCGTCTATAAGGCTTTTACAACTAGACATCTAAGAATTTTAATGGTATTGTGTGTCGTATCTCTAAATAAAAAAGTATAACTTTTTATTCTTGTCCCATTAGACATAAAACTGTATTTCATGCATCAATCTTGAATCTAATGACGTTGGAAACTTGCTAAGTAATCCTAATACTGCATTTTCAGGGGTTATTTATTTATTTTCAATACTGAAGTTTGAACCCACAGCCATGAGCAGTGTATATTTGAGCTACATTCCAAGTCCTTGGGTTTGGAGGTAGTATCTTAATAAGCACCTCAGGCTGATCTCAAACCTTTGGTCTCTCCTTAGCCTTTTGAGCACTGTAGTTCAGGCATGTGCTATCGTGCCAAGCTGTTTTTATTTTCTTATGTATGCAATGACACTGTCAGGTTAGGGGTTTCCCTTTCTATTTATAGTTTTTAAATACTCTAGATCATAAACAGGGGCTTTCTGAATATATCAAGATGATTATATGTCAGGGACCATTTGCCCTAATAATTACAGATATATCAGGGACCATTCGCCCTAATAATTACAGAAGGTCATCAAAGGCTTTTTAACTTAGAATGTTTAACAGAGCCAGCTAGGAATTTTGACTCTAGGAAATTTACAAAGATAAGGAAGCCATTGCCTCCAGGAGGTTTACAGAGATTCCCCTCTTCCTTAAGTAGCAATCCACAAAGGAATGTTTCTGTTTACATAGGTATGCTAGTTAGCTAACTAGGTGTTTATTACCCCCAGTTCCTGCTCTCTGCCTCGTGGTGTTTACTACCCCCAGTTCCCACTCTCTGACGACCCCCACCTCAAGAACCAGTTCCACAGTTCTGGGCTATATATATTTGGCTTTGTTCCTCAATAAAGTGAGACCTTGACAGGAGAGATTTTGCTTGGTCTCGTTCTTTTCTCTCGCCCATGATTTTCAGGTAGGAGCCTCTTGGGACCCTGAATAACTGGACTCGCGGGTCGGGTTCAGTTATATCATGTACCATAAATACATTCATTGTTTGTTTCTCCTGAAACAGGATCTCCTTAGAGCACAGCCTGGGCTCTAACTAGCCTCTGTCCTCAGGTTCTGAGATCACAGGAATATGCCATCACATCTGTTTTTTTCTTCACTCATTTCTTGTGATGAGTTAGATAGCTTGTCTTCAGTTTTTAATTCACTTCTTGCACTCAACTTAGTTGAGTCATGCCATATTAATCTTTATATGAATCACTGGTTCCTATGCTGACATTTTAGGACGTTTTGTGCCTGTGTTTTTAGTGAGGTAAATCTATAATTAAATTTTCTGTAATGTTCTTCTCAAGTTTATTGGAATAAAAACAAGTGAGACTGTGTGCTTTCTGTTTTCTTCTGGAATAATTTGTATGTGAGAAGGATGGTCCTAATTCTTTATTAGTTGATACCATTCACCAATGAAGTTCTCTGAGTTCAGTGTTTTGTTTTATTTGTTTGTTTGCTTGTTTTTCAAGACAGGGTTTCTCTGTGCAGCCTTCTGGCTGTCCTAAAACTCACTCTGTAGACCAGGCTGACCTCGAATTCATAGATCTACTTTCCTAAAGGCAGGCACTACCACTCCCCTCATCCATCCTACTCTTTAAGTTTCCTTATGTCATTTTGTACAAGATGAGCTTTTCTAAAAGTTTGATTATTTCCATTGAATTTGTTCTTTGTATATTTTATACATAAATCATAATATTAATAATATCCATTTATAATATCTTCTTAAATAGAGTTTTTATTTCAGGTGCACTTTGAATCAACAGAAAAGTGTAAAAGATAGTATGGAGAATCCCATAGTAACCTCTCCTCCATTTTTTATTTTCACCTTAGCTAACTACTAACAAAGTTAACATATATTTGTCTCAATGAGTCAATATTAGTATTGGGTTTCACTAGTTCTTTTCTAATAAGTTTAAAAAATTGAGGCATGATTGGTGTCCCAAAAGGTACTCATATTTAATATCTAAATTTGATGAATTTGAGGATGAGTATCTACTTTGTGACTGAAAGGTTTGGGATTTGGCTTTCAAGTAGGACACAGATTTATTAATGTCATGAGCAGATTTATTAATGTCATGAACAGATAGGCAGCAGGGTCTCTAAGAAGAGTTCGAGCCTCCAAATCCATAGATAGATAGGTAGATAACATGTCAGTGACTTTGATGAGATGCCCATCAAAGAGGGGCGGTGTGTATGGGGGAGAGGCATCCCTTCTTATAGGTCCAAGAGGATGGGAAGGGGATGAGTACCACACAGTAGTTGAGGTTACTGAGTTAGTAGCTCTCTGGTGTCTCAGAGTCTAGAAACCTGAACATGTAAGCTTCCTTGGAAAAGTGGGAATGGGCTGGCTATTCTCTAGGAATGTAGGAAACTGGGAAGTCTATGAAACTAGGGTGTCAGAGATACACAGACACACTCTCAGCTGGGGGATTTTCATTTCTTTCACAGTAGCTGTAAGAAAGAGGTGCAGGTGGGTGAGGCTGGGCTAGTGTAAAGCCCCTGCACTGAGTCTTAAGTGATAACATAGACACAGTCTTCAGTCTAAGTTTCTTCCCGGCCTCTTTTGGCTGTTGTGAGCACCTTTTACACAAGGGTTTCCTTCTTGATTGACTTGTGAAGTCTATAATACATTACTGCTTACTTCATGCCTTATGTGACCTTCTGTTCGAGGACCTTATTCTGAATATCACATTACGGCTGACTGTCATATCTATGCTTTCTTATGTTTCTCATTTTCAATGACCTTGACAAGTTTTAAGATTTATTTATGCATTTATTTGTGTGTGTGTGTTCATTTGTGTGAGTGCTTGCTTATATGGGTACGTGCTTGCCCATATGTGTTCAGGTACATGTGACTTTGTGCACAGAGTTCAGCAGGTGGGTGGGCATTCTCTATCAATCTTCACTTATTCCTTTGAGGCAGGGTCTCTCCCTAAACTTGGGTTTCATGCTTTCTTAGCTAGGCTTCAAGCCAGCAAGGCCCCCTGCTGGGATAGCTGGAATTACCAGGTGTGTACTGGATACCTGGCTTGTTCTGTGGATGCTGAACTTTGAACTCTGGGACTCATGATTAGGTAACAAACACTCTCCACATCTTGGGTGTGTGAGAGTACTGAACAGGCATTTTTGTAGAAAATATTTCAATTTAGTTTCTTATTTAGTTTCCTCAGTTAAACTGAAGTGGTTTGGGGGAGGTTGATAAAAGATAGATGGAGTGCTATTTGTATTATTCATATCAAGGGGACAAGGTATTTGTAAGTGTGTATGTGTGTATGTGTATTCCGCAGGCACTGTAATATTATTGATTTATTGATTTCACTTCGTGCCTAATAGTAATCTAATGTTGGTAACTTACTATTTTTCTCATTTTTTTCCTCCTTGGCTTTGACAGGATTTTAAAAGTTTTTCTTCATGTTTCCAAGGAGCTGGTTTTATTTTATAGTCTCCCAACAGAGATTTGTTTCTTTATTCACCGTGCCTTTAGTATTTTTCTGTGTATTTTTTTTAACATCTCAAGACAAATCTCTTTTTAGTGTGTTTTTAGTCTCTTTTTCCCTAATATTTTTAATATTCTAAACTCAGAACTCTGAATTGCTTTTAAAAACATTTTATTTATATTCAAAGATTTAATATGCAAAATATGTTGGTGTTCTTTTTAAAACATTGTCCAGTTTCTTGTAGGATTTTGATTTGGGACATAGATAACTTAGAATTCGACTGGAGAAGAAGGGCCCGGCGGAGCGCAGCAGGCCCTTGGAGAGGGCTTCCGATCTACCCACCCCCACCGGAGGAGAAGGGCCCCTGCAGCAGGCCCTTGGAGAGGGCTTCTGATCTAGCCACCCCCACCGGAGGAGAAGTCAGCCCTTTTGACTGAGGTAAGCCCTTGGAGAGGGCTTCAGATCTACTCACCCCCACTGGAGGAGAAAGGCCCGGCTGAGTGTGGTGGGCCCTTGGAGAGGGCTTCTGATCTAGCCACTCCCACTGGAGGAGAAGTCGGCCCTTTTGACGGAGGAGGGGAAAAGATGGGCAGGCGCCAATCCAGGAATTCCTCCATCAACCTAAAAAGCAACATAACAAGGCCAGAATCCAGAGATTGTGCAACAAGAAGACCTGAGCAACCTATTCCGGAAGAAGTGGAAGAAATCGACTTTAAATGTAACTTTATGAAAGTAATAGAGGCCATTAAAGAAGAGGTGAAAAACTCCTTTAAAGAAAGAGATGAAAGAGATGAGAAGACTAACAAAAAGTTAGAAGAAATGAATAAATACCTCAAAGATACCCTAGAAAGCCAAGAAAAAGCAATCAAACAGGTGAAGGAAACAGTTCAAGACCTGAAAACTGAAATGGAGGCAATGAAGAAAACACAAGCCGAGAGAATGCTGGATATGGAAAAGATGAATAAACCAACAGGAACTGCAGAGACAAGTATAACCAACAGAATACAAGAGATGGAAGAAAGAATCTCTGACACGGAAGATACGATAGAGAGAATAAACTCACTGATAGAAGAAAACAACAAATCCAGAAAATTCGTAGCACAAAACATCCAGGAAATCTGGGACACCATGAAAAGACCAAACCTAAGAATAATAGGGGTAGAAGAAGGAGAAGAATTCCAGCTCAAAGGCCCAGAAAATATATTCAACAAAATTATAGAAGATAACTTAGAATTCTTTCTTCCTATTGGAAAATGCAAGAATTTTGGTTTTGTGTACTTGTCATAGATTTCTGATGTATTCATAGAACATATTGTGTAAGTTTTATATACTATTGACTCATTGGGAATTGCTATGGCCTAGCTTATGGTAACATTAATATTCTAAGCACCTTCGAGAGGAATGGGAAGCCTATCACCAGCTATCTGCTTTGTACTGACTGTGGCCATCCCTACTGACCTTTCCAGCATTTAAAACTCTGACCTCTCTTGGGGGTCCAGGCTGTAGAATCCATCAAGTCCTCTCTCAATCTGATAGCCTCCAAGGACTTGTAGAGATTCATTAAGACCCCTGAATTCTTTTTTTATTTCTAGTGTGTGGTGACTTCCCTTCGTATCCAACTTCAGCCGTTCGTGAAAAAATATGCTTTGGTTAACTCTGTGCAGGATTTCCATGTTGACTTGGTAAGGAAGCTCCTTGTTAATATTGTCCCAAATTCCATCCCCTTTACTCCAATAACATGTATCATTTTGTACATACCAATTGACTTAAACTGAACTCTGAAGTGCATGGTAGCAGCAAAGGGTTCTTAATGTAACCCTTTTCTACACTGACAGCTGAAACAGAACTTTATCCCTTCCAAGTGAGCAATGTCTGCTGTGGATAGCCAAGGAAATGGACATATGTGTGGTAGTTTGAAAGAAAATGACGCCCAAAGGGGGTGGCTCTATTAGAAGGAGTGGCTTTGTTGGAGTAGGTGAGGGCTCATTAGAGGAGGTGTGTAGGAGGGCTTTGAAACTGTAAGCTAGCCTCCATTAAATGTTTGCCTTTATAAGATTTGTCATGGTCACGGTGTTTCTTCACGCTGTGAAAGACATGTATGTTGAATTAACATATGTAAGTGAGACATCAAAATACAACAGCTGCTGCCTTCCCTGGGAGATAAGGGAAAAGCAGCACAGGGGAGGCAGCTTGTTTGAAGGAAGCGGTGCTCTGGTTCTGTGTCTGTGTCAGGGAGGAAGAGTGAAGAGTGTCTGCTTCTTCTGGAAGTCCTAGGAGGGCCTTCTGTGTGATCTCAGCATGGAGGGCGGTCACAGAGGAGTGCCGCTTCAAAATAGGAGGGTGTGTCTTCATTTTTAATAAAATATTGTTTTCGACAGATTTGAAACAAAATTGTTTACATGAATAGGCTTTCTAATATTCTATTTTATTTATTCATAAGTATGTATTTTGCCTGCATGTATGTGCACCACTTGTGTGCCTGGTACCAGTGGAGGCCAGAAGAAGGCATCAAATCCCCTGAGACTGGACTTAAAGTCAGTTATGAAGTGCCATGTGGGTGCGGGGAATGGAATCCAGATTCTCTGCAAGGGCATCCAGTATCCTTATCCACTGAGCCCTCTCTCCAACCCTTTAATGGGCTTCTTAAGTGTTTCAACATATGTATACTCTAATAATCTTTAAATTGGGTCAAACCTTTTTTTCCTCAAAGCACGTCCTGTTTCATCTTGTTGAGCACATTCACAATCTTTTTCTCTTAGCTTTATGCAATGCACAGGGAGGGTATTTGCTGTCTCTCCTTGTCCTGCTGTGTAGAAGCTCACTAGAGTATCTTGCATCCAACTGTAACATGGTACCCAGTGCTCAGTCT
>JAQHUG010000078.1:6698258-6719186 GCA_028555095.1 Dicrostonyx torquatus
ACATTGTAACTTTGGTTTTTACCAGGGCAAACAGCCTAAGGCCAAAGCTCTTTTTTTTTTTTTCTTTTTAGATAGTCTATGTAGCTTGGAGTGGCCTTGAACCCAAGATCCCCTTGCCTCCAGAATGCTGGTTATTTGTATTAAGTATACACACTTTGGACAATTTTCCTCTGAAAATGGACTACAAATCCATAAACACTGAGAAAGGGCTTTGATTTCTGATTAAGCCTACAAGAAAAAAAAATAGTTTAAAATTCTTCAGTGGAAAACCCTGCTTATGGCACCAAATCAGAATCAGCCTTAGACCATTGTGCGACTTTAGACAACTTGGGAAAGTAGTCAAGCCCTTAGCTTCCTCGGCTGCAATCAAGGAGTGCAGTGGTCTGTGAGCATGCCATTGTGAAAGGTGAAGACACCCAGACGCATGTGCGTGGGGCAGCATGAAGGGATGACAGCTCTTATCAAGGTCTGCCAGTGTGCCACTACTCTGTGCGCTGACAGGCACACACACAGGCTCTCCAGAACTGGCATACACCCCTTCATTAGCTATATAAGAATCTATACCTTATTGCAGCCAAGAACACAGCATTTCAGACGCAGCTTCAAGAATTTTACCAGGCCTCTGATTTCATAGAAAAGTATAAAAATGTCCATTTCCCCATGGGTTGCAATATAATAAGCTCCCCCCGCCTCCCTTTGTTATCCTTTCGGTTAGTTATTTCAGCAGATCACAGCTTTAAAACACTTCCAAGGAAAAGGTCACTCTTTCTCCCATCAAAACATTTCTTTGCTGTTCTGCTCCCAGAGGGGTACATGGGAACAACAATCAATAAAAGAAGCTCATGGAATGTCTTGACTCGCCTTTGAGGATTCACACCAGGCAGACGCTCTTGCTGGAGTTTAGCACCAATAATTTTTCTCATAATGGCATTCTGTAATCACAGGGGGAGGATAACTTCAGATGCAATAATGGAGCTCCATCAGGAAGCTTAAAGATCTTTCTTAGAATTGTGACTTTAACCTTCTCTTTCCATTTTTGGCATATGGGCATTTTTAAATTATATACTGAAAATAATGTCTATTTTAGACAGAAGGGCTAAAAAATTTCCCACTTGGATATAGACTACAAAATAGTCAAGCATTGACAAGCAGTATTTACTTCTCTATAAGTTTTTGTTTTTAATATTTATGTATTTTCTACTATAAATATGAAAAATAGGGATGGGACTATATTATTCTGCTTCTTTACAACTTTCAGTGGTGCTGCTTTCTGGGGTCTGAAACTCTGAACACATTGATCTCCACAGTTTCATGTCTCACTGAGAGTAGAGATAGGTTATGGAATCCTATTTTGAAGTAAGAAAAAAATTGGAAAGATTTAAAAATATACAGAATTGCTATGGGAATTTGGTGTAGGAAGGTCCTTCTGTATTTCTGTTGCTTTCATTGGTTGAATAAAGAGACTGCCCTTGACCTTTTGATAGAGCAGCCCTTAGATGGGTGGAGTAGACAGAACGGAAGGCGGTGAGAGAGAAGGCACTGGAGCAGATGCCATGTTTCTCCAGCCCAAGATGGATTTTGGTTAGAATCTTCCCGGTAAGCCATGACCACGTGGTGATACACAGATTACTAAATATGGGTTAAACTAATATGTATAAGAGGTTAAAATTAATGGGCCAGACAGTGTGTTAAATGAATCCAGTTTGTGTGTAATTATTCTGGGTATAAGCTAGCCAGGGCCAAAAGCAGACCCGCTGCTGGGAGCCAGGGGAAGGCAGACCCCACAGCCCACTCCTCCTCATTACTACAGGAATTTAGCAGACACATACTGTACTGTGGTTGTTGCAAATGTCTTTGTAGCCATGAGTTGACATGTTAAGCTCCAAGAAATCTTTTAGAAAAAGGAGATCTCAAATAGAAATAGGTACAGTCTTGTTTGATTTTTTAAACATAAGAATTTTAGAAAACACCCTTAGAAATGCATTAATAAGCTATGAGAGATGTGAACAAGGTAGAAGCAGAGAAATCATGAAGGAATCTTGGGAAGCAAATGGGTGCCCAGGAGATTGATGACAAACATTTCCTTTTGCTTCTTTCTTAGATAATATTGGATAAAGTGGAACAATTTAACGTCCCCTGTTAAAGTCTCAATTGTCCAACCTCATATATAAATAATTGAGATCTCTAAATGTGTGTAGGGATCTGAAACCATTTTATAGGACCTTCAGTTCTCATTCTTTTCCTCTTCTGAAATAGGTCCACACTCTGTAACCCAATCTGACCTCGAACTCCTGCCTCTCATCCCAAGTGCTGAGATTATGACACAAGTCACAGTGTCTGACAAGATCTTGATTTCTTAGACGTTTTTGTAGAGCTGTGTGTTCTTAGAACGTAAGTCAAGATGTCTGTGTCAGCCCAGTCAAAACCTATTAGAACAGAGTTGATACTTTGATTGAAACTGAATTCATTTATGTTCTTGTGAAACATGGCACATAGCAACCTATAATAAATTTTCATGCTGTGAACTGAATTAAAATAGGCTTTTATAATTGAATTTCTTCGATGTGTCTCCCATTTGCATCTTGGGGAAGATGGAAAATTTACAATAGACTTCATATAAGTTGCTCATCTGTAAAGAACATTTTAATGACAGAGGTTCTACAATCTCTGAGAGAGACAGAGAAATAAGGATGGATCGGACAGCCCTTCTTTATGATGAGCTGATTAAGAAAAACTGTGTGCCGGTTCCATTTGAAGTTGGCATTGGTACAAATATCAAGAAACCTTTACGAAAAGAGTGAACCCTTGACTCACGTTATTTTATTTTTCTAAGAAGTATTGTTCATAGTGAACTGAGTCCAGCAACTTCCCACATTATGCTGCCTTGAAAGTCTAAGATAGTTTGCATTAACTGAGTCAGAACTGAGGTTTTCCAGTTGCTAGGCAAGCCTCATGACTACCTAACTGGAATGCTTGTTATTTATCTCAGTTTTTCATCACAGGAATACATAGTAAACACATACAATCTTTACTGAAAGAATGGCCAGCTGCCTCATGCATGTCCGCCTGTTTTCATGATCTGTGATGGAAATGAAAGCAAATGTGCTGAAATAGCCACAAAACTTCAAGCATGACTTTGTTTTTTAGAGTTTGCAAGTCAATTTTGTTTTTGTTTTTGTTTTTCGAGACAGGGTTTCTCTGTGTAAAAGCCCTGGCTGACCTGAAACTCACTTCGCAAATCAGGCTAGCCTTGAACTCACTGAGATCCTCTAGCCTCTACCTCCTGATTGTTGTGATTAAAGGCACGCACCACCGCCTGGTGCAAGTCAAATTTATATGTATTTGATGATCATAAAAACAGTAGAAAGAGTGATTATCATCTATAAATGTTCTAGGAACTGGATTAGACACTTCCTACTTCATCTTTTGAGGAAAGATAGATAACATAATGTTATTTTCATGTTGCAGTTGAATAAACTGAGGCATGAGAGAAAAATGGCAGAGCCTGTCAGGCAGTGCAGGGCCTGTCCAGTGTGCATCCCCACCTACTACATAATAACACACGCACACCCAAACACACACATCCCTCCAAATGTTTGGTCTATTATTGAACTTTTAAATCTTTCCAATAACAAAAAAAGATGCTTCTGACCAAAAGCAAAGATGGCCTTATATAATGTTTACGGCTTTCATAAGTGTAGACAGAATCTCTAAAATAAACAGAGAGCAGAAACAAATATTAAGCCAAGAAAACATAGAGACATTAAGAAACTTAGGGAAAATATTCCACTATAGCGGTGCACTTGTCAAATCTACATTGTTGTAGATCCTGAAATATCAAATCATTTAGTCTATAGTGAACTGGGAGAAGACTATATTGTGTGGTTAACCACCAGTAGAACTCCATGTGGATGGGGAACTCTGTGTATGACAACGACCTTATAGACTGACTTGTATTTCCCTAAAGAAGTCAGTGCCCATTTACCTGGTTCACAAAGGCTTCCCTCATTGAAAATAATAAAGAAAAACACAGCTTCAGGGACTGGGGAGAGAGCTCAGCATGTAAAGTGTTTGCTCTACAAGCATGAGGATTGAGTTCAGATCTCCAGGGTTCAGAGAAAAGCCAGGCATGGTGGCACTTGTGTGTGATTCCTTCACTGGAGGCCAGAGACAAGTGAATCCTGGGGGCTCACTGTTTAGCCAGTATAGCCGAAAGGGTGAGCTCCAGGTTCAGTGAGAGACCCTGCCTCAAAGAATGAGGTGGAGCGTGGTAGAGAAAAATGCCTAGTGCCAGCCTATAGCCTTCACACACATACACACAAGCAACTGTACTTGCATGAATAACACACACACACACACACTCACACACATACAAGCAACTATACTTGCATGAATAACACACACACACACACACACACACACACACACACACAAAATCAAAACCAAACAAAGAAAAATCTAGGTTCCCACAGTTCTCTCTCTCTTTCCTTACCTTCGATCTTCATGTATTTTTTTTCTCTTATTGAAATATGGTTAATTCCTTGTTGGCTTAGCCAACATTTTATACTTTTCGATATTAGTCAGGTCTCCTTGTGGCTAGTTTCTCTTGGAGAGGACACAGCTAGGGATTTCTCCTCTGTTCCTATCTGAGCAGCATTTTCTAAAGATAACTGCCTCACAGTGCAACTCATTTTTGAAGTCAGAACTTCCCTCTTCCCTACAGGACTACACATCCTAACCTGCTGCCCCCGCCCAGATTGTTTCTGTGCCTCAAATATGGTCCTAACACATGGAATAATAAAAGACAGATAGAGAGTAACTCTACACTGCCGCAAAATGTAGGTTGCTATCTTTCAAATGGTCAAACTATTTTGGGATTTTACAGTAACCCAGACCCAGACAGCAAACCAGTTGGTGATTTACAAGTTACAAAATTGCCTGGGTGAGATAAGGCAGCTCATAAATGATTCAGTGACGTTCACAGGATAAATCTTATTTCTCACACACGTGGAACCAGGAGAGCGTCTGTGGTGTTCTTAGCCCCTGATAATGTAAGAGAGGAACACATGTCACATTAAGAACATGACATGACATTAGAGCACTATAAAATGTTCAATTAAACATGGCAACCACAGGACAAATGGTACCCCGGGTACGGCTCTTTGTTTGCCTTTAAGAACTTTAATGTGTCTTATTTATTGAGGGCAAAGAACGTAAGGATAGTAAAGTGACAGCCTCCGACCCTTCTGGAAATATTTGTGTTAGTGTCAAGACAAATAATAGATGAGACTGCCTCGGGTTCTTGGGTTCTTAGCCTTTGCGAAAGATGGACAGAGCTGTGTTCGGTGGATTGCACCTTCCGGAATTAGAGCCGACTTCAAGAAAACTGTTCCAGCATCTGTCTTCTTTCAGGCAGATTGTCAAGAGGAAAAATGACTGGGGAGGGGCATTTGTGGGGTGAGGAAGAGAAGAGGAGGAGAGTGGTGTGTGTGTGTGTGTGTGTGTGTGTGTGTGTGTGTGTGTGTCTAGGCGGTGGTGGGTGAAACACGTATGCATTTTAAGCCCTGAAGATAAGCTGTCTCTTAGAACCTTGCCCACTCCAGAACTTGACACATACGCTTGCTCTCTGGGGGACTTTGCTTGCTGCTCTGCGGGCAGATCACGACTACCGAGCTGTGACGCCCCGGCACTTGCCTGACCTGATATAATGGGCAGCTATTTACTGCAAACAAGGTAGATGGAAGAACATAGGCTTAAATGATGCTCTGGTGTAAGCGGGGAATCCGCTGGGATCTCCTGCAAACCAGTCAATCTTGTTTTCTTTTTGCAACTCCCCCCTCCTCCTTCTAGGTCTGGATTATTTATTTCTTTCCCTCAGGGCCAAACCACAGATGCCTGACTTCAAGCAAAGCTCCTTCTCAGTCCAGCCCCGCCACTTCCCACTAGAGATCAATAGAGTGAGTTAAAGGAGCAAACTGCATGACAATAAATAAAAAAGAAAACTAAGTATGGATACCACCACTTCCAGGCTGACTACTTTCTGGCATTTTTTTTTTTTTTTTTTTTTTTTTTAGCCATTACCAAGGTAAGGGCACCATGGAGGTGGGGAGAAAAAAGTTTAAAAAAGAAAAGAAGAGGAACAGCCCCAAGAGGCTTCTGGCCAAGCTGTCAGATCGCTTCAATGAGAAACCCAATCAGACTTGATTTGTGAAGGGTGTCAAGACTGGAGTGCATCATGTAAGCTTTGTGCTCCATTACATGAGACGGATACTTTACAAGCTGAAGGCTCCTCATGTGTGTTGCTGAAGCTGGTGGTTATTTATTTTTCCAGCATCTATATTTTATGGCCAAAAAGAAGAATCAAAATAAGATGCCTTAGGAACTGGATGTGAAGTAGACACACAACCAAGGAACCTGAAGTTTTGTTTTTTGTTGTTGGTGTTGTTTTCTAGAGTCGGTTTTGTGGCAGTGTTTGGTTTTGACAATGCTTGCACACTTGTTCTTTTTCTACCTGTGGAACCCTTCTTAGAATATCGATTTCCTGAGTCTTTTTCTGGTTTTGTTTTGTTTTACTTATTCACCTTATTTAATTCTTTTTTTGATATTTATTGAGCTCTACATTTTTCTCTGCTCCCCTCCCTTCCTCTCCCCTCTGCCCTTCAACCCTCCCCCAAGGGCTCAATGCTCCCAATTTACTCAGGAGATCTTGTCCTTTTCTACTTTCTACTTCCCATGTAGATTAGATCTATGTATGTCTCTCTTAGTGTCCTCATTGTTGTCTAAGTTCTCTGGGATTGTGGTTCTTAGGCTGCTTTTCTTTGCTTTATGTTTAAAAACCACCTATGAGTGACTACATGCAATAATTTGTCTTTCTGTGTCTGGGTTACCTCACTCAAAATAATGTTTTCTGGCTCCATCCATTTTCCTGAAAAATTCAAGATGTCGTTATTTTGGAACCTGAAATTTTAACCCTACTGTCCTCCATAGCAGAGGGAATCACCTCAAAAGTATTTGTTTCAGAGCTTCTTGCCTTATCAAAGAGCCCAACATATTTAATGTGTTGGATTTGTTCCTGGATAGGTGAATCAAGAGAGGCAGGTTTATGGGAGCAACCAGAGGGTCAGTAGTGTAGGGTTCACTTTCTGAGGTCATGGAATCAGTAGTACTGTGGTCTCCAATTTTTCTGACTTCTGAATTGCTCCCTTCCTCCTTTGGACTTGGGGGCTATCTTTTTATGGAGTCTTAGAAAGATTTAAATGACACAGGTACATTTTTAAAAGCCTTGGTTTGTTCTCAGCCTTCAGAGAGTCAGTGCATGGCTTCTATCAGCGATTTTCCTTCTAAATTAAAAGCACCATTCCCTGGGTGTCTGCCATGAGTAGTAGTCTGGTCTCCATTGGAAACCAATCCCAGCCCCTTCCCCTGGGAGTAAGCTTACATTAGCTGTAGAGGAGATAGTAAAGTTTGTCACTTTACTATCATGTTATAGTTCTGCTGGACCTTCATGCCATGCTGAGCATAAGAGCCCAGAATCTCAAGCAAGTCAAGAACCCAAGAATTCCATCTTTATCTGCCAGTTCTCTTCAGTCATTCTTTTTGACTCTTTAATAAAACTGTGATTTCACTTAGTAATTGTTCACTGTCACGTGAAGCAAGAGTAAACCAGATGCTTGCATAGGATGCCTCCTCAAGGTGATCCTTTCTCCCTTTTCCTACGATGATTAACTGCATGGCATTACTATGTCACAGTATAATCTGCCTTCCTGCTCTTAGGGGTATCAGTGCAGGCCGGGGTTAGGACACCGGATAGGTTTTCTTTTCTTTTCTTCCTCTCCTTTAACAGTTTCCCTGGGCCTGAATTTTTCTTGTGACCTTCAGCTGGGCTCAGAGAAGACCAATCCATGTTTTTGTACACTGGGAACACAATAGCCAATTCTGTTTCCTTTTTTTTTTTTTTTTTTTAGGCTGCCAAGAGTGATCTCATGTTCTGAGGGACTTTCATACTTTCAAATAAATTATATCCAAGACTTTTATTCTTATATCTGCCCTGAGAAATTCCACTCTTGGCCCTGAGGGCGATCTGTCAGCACATTGGTCAAAGTATATTTTCAGGGCTACAGTTTCACCCTGAAGAAATAGAATAAAGAGACAGTGTTTGTGCACCAAACGGAGGGAAAACAGAGGTTTTCTTTTCCCCATCCGCAACTAAACTTGTTAAATCATTCTATTTTAAATTAGAAAGGTAGCAGGGAAGAAAGAAAGGCATGCTTGCAGAGAAATGTACAGTCTTAGGTCATTTTCTTCCTTTATAACGACAAAGACAATCCTCCTTCTATCCTGCAGTCACCTGACCACATACCTGGAACAATTATACCCACAGTTAGTGCGAGAAGCAAGGCTAACAAAAGTATGCAATTTTCGACCTTGATACAGTTACCAGAGTCTGTGTAACTCATTTCATAGATTGCACACATGGACGTAAGAAGTGAGCAGGGTTGAAATGGGGTTTTGCATCTACATTGTGAGCTACCTGTGCAGTGAGTAATATGCATATGAATTGTCAACCGGTTCGTGTTCACCTTCCCCACTGCTGATTGGGAGGTAGAGTTTATCTTCAGAGACCAGGCTGGCCTTGAATTTGTGCTCCTCCTGCCTCTACCTCCTACTTGCTGGAGTTATTTGTATGTGCCACCCTGCTTGCCAACTTATAGTCAACGATACAGAAGGTGGAAAGTATACACTTTAAATATATTAGATATTTCTTTGGTCATGCAGAGGTGTTAGCCTTTTGGCCTTGTTATATAATGCTCCGGTGTGCAAATGTCTTGTTCTGTAGCCATAGTAGCTATCCTGGGATCCTTGGGTGGTGTAGGATGCCCCTCTGTGTGCTGTGAATATGTTTTATTACCATTGTTTAATCAAGAAGCTGATTTGGCCAATAGATAGAAAGAGTAGAGCCAGGCAAGAAATCCAAACAAAGATGCAGGGGATAAAAAGGTGGAGTCAAAGATAAGCCAGCAGCCACCAAAGAAGGAAGATGTGAAGTAATGCCACAGCCATGTGGTGATGCATAGATTAATAGAAATGGGTTAATTTAAGATGCAAAATCTAGTTAGTAATAAGCCTGAGCCATCAGTCAAACAGTTTGTAATTAATATTAAATCTCAAAGTGAATATTCAGGAACTGATGAACAGGAGAGAAACCTCCAGTTACATTTGGGCATGGTTGGGTACTCCCAAAAGCAAGTGTCCTGAGTGTCACTGACATTCTAAGTCGGACACCCGGATACTTTCTTGTGAGCATGCCCAACATGTGACTCTGTAGGCACAGGACAGTTCTAGCTGCAGTCCTTCATAAAAGGGAAAACTTGCTTAAAGTACATTGTGAGATTTTAGAATATGATTTTTTAAATTTAGTTTATGTGGTTTTTAGTGTAATTTTTTTCGTAGATTATACCATCATGTTGCAATTGCAGAAGGTTAGATGTTTCCTATGTAGTATAGCCATATCTGGCTTCTCCGAGATGCCAGCCTTACCCACCTTACCTCACCTAAGCCCAACATCAGATGTGAGAACTCAAAATATATTTAGACAATCCCAAATATCACATAGGCCAAGTTGCCCAAGGTTGAAAGCCACTGTGGAAAGTAATCAATGACTTTAGCTTTTAAGTGTCCCTCTTTCCAGTAGATCAGTGTTTGGGGAAGTCACTCCCAGCCATGGGAGTGTGATGTTCAATTCTTTCTCAGTAAAGCCTTCCAGAAGTGTCTCCAGCTGCCCAGCCATCATGCTGAGCCATGTCTTCCTCTGGATTGATGCTAGCCGATGACTCAGCACAGGGTGGATACTGGAGCTTGTTCATTTTGACTAATGAGACATCCCTCAAGTGGTACTTCCAGTTAGCTTGGCACTGCCTTAGGGATACATTGCCACCTGAGACTCTTTCTAGGCTTCCTGTCTCCGCCATTTTCAGGTGTCAGCTGCCGCCTAGTCTGGAGATTTTGCAGGCTTCATCTGCCACCTCTCTAGTATGGTTCATAAGCCTCTTGCTCAATAGTTTTTTGAAGTTCCAATTTTGTCTTGGATACGGTGGATTTCCCAGCCTTCCCTAACTGCCACAGTGTGCATGGTCTCCTCTGCCTTTCTATTTGTCTTTAAATTTGTAGTGTATAGTTTTTTTAAAGAACAATTTTAATTGACATATAATGGCTATACATATTTATGGGCACAGTGTTATAATTTATAAATGTATGCATAATATATAGTGGTAATACCACCATAATTAATTGGCATTTCTATCTCTTCCTGATATGGAAAAGCATATATATTAGGATGTATATATAGACTTTTGAGTCTAGGTAAACTTTGTGTGTGTGTGTGTGTGTTTTAATGTGTGGGTTCGTTTTAATAAAGAGAAAAGAAAAGAAAGCAAGAATTTGGAAACTAATTTTCTTTTGAAAACTCCAAGTTATATCACTCTTCAAATGGAAAAATAAAATGAGGCAGGGCTGTAGCTGGTGGAACAACCCTTGCCAATTGTGTACAAGCCTCGTATCACATTTCAGCCAGACAGTGTAATAGATATCAGCTGAAGAAAGAAAATCTTCTTTCATATCTTATGTTTGTGTGTAACATACCAATCCAATGCTGCTGGTGGTGGTGCACACCTTTAGTTCCAGCAGTTGGGAGGCAGAGGTAGCCCGATATCTGAGGCCAGCCTGGTCTACAGAGTGAGTTCTAGGACAGCCAAAGGATACACAGAGAAAGCCTGTCTTGGAAAACCAAAACAGCACCAAAAACCAAACCAAACCAACCAACTAACCAGACAAACAAATGAAAACCAATCCAGATTCCTTTACCCAGCTGAGAGATCCCAGCCCCTCCCAGTCTCAGTGGCTCATAGTAACGGTACTGTATTCTTTTCCTTGCTACCCTAAGAAGCAATCCTCGCTTACTCATTGTTCCCCAAACTCTGACATCACATCCACAGCAGCGTCTTTGCTAGCGCCATTGTGAAGCATGCTTTTGGAAGCCCGTTGCATAGTTGCTTCTGCCACTTGAATCTCAAGTCAATTGTTTTGTCATCGACAAAGCATTCCCTGACACACAAGTAGCGGAGCTTCTATCTATCACACTGCCCAGTTCAATGTCATCCCAGCAGTTTTCATTAATATTTTGGGTGCATCTGAAAAATCGCCTATCTTAGTCTGAGTCTACATTGCCGAAAACAAAGATAGTGGGAGGAAAACAGACTTCCAAACTTTGGGAGTTGGAGCAGACAGGAAATAGAATTACCACAAAGGAACAGAAATGTTAGATCTAAAGAAAAATTATATCTCTCTGAGTTCAAGGTCAGTGTGGCCTATAGAGTGAGTTCCTGGACAGTCGGGTCTTCACAGAAAAACCCTGCCTCAAAAACAAAACAAAGCAAAACAAACAAAACAACAAAAACCTAAAAATACTCCCCCCAACAAAACAAAACAAAAAAGAAGTCTGAACTTCTAAAATAAAATTATAGCTGGGTGGTGGTGCCACATATCTTTAATCCCATCCATTGGGAGGCAGAAGCAGGTGAATCTCTGAGTTTGAGGCCAGCCTGGTCTACAAAGTGAGTTCCAAGGCTACAGAAAAACCCTGTCTCAAGAAGAAAGAAAGGAAGAAAGAAAGAAAGAAAAGAAAGAAAGAAAAAAGTATTATTTGAGACTCTCTGATTTTTCTCCTTCCAGATTAGTAGACAGGGAAGGCACCAGGATGTTTAGGACAATGCAATGTCTGGCATTTTCCAGGTAAGGCATGAGAGGACAGTGGGTGGAGGTGATGGACTAAGACCTTGAAAGCAACAGTTAAATTTCAGTAGATTTGAGCTTTCTAAGAACAGAAAAATGGGTGTTATTGGAACAACTGATGCCACAGTGGTGAGGTGAGGAAACAGATCAGGAAAGAGAAGTCAGTACTCACATCCGTAGGTGGAGAAATTCTGGGTGTGGCTTAGCACAGACACCAGAGGAGCCTGGCCTATGGGAGGTGAGGAAGAAAGCGAGCCACAGGCAGAGAAGTAAGACACTTTCCCTGATGCTGTAGCTGTCCGGAGGGTTGGGTAAGCTTACAGTGGAGAGGAAGAGGCTCTGCAGAGAAGTAAAACCTATTGAATGAGACACATGGCTGATAGTTAGTGGGAGCCAGCAGTTTGAGGGGGTGAGGCAGTGTGGGCATACTGCAATGTCAAAGAGGAAGTGTCTTCTCCACGAGGAAGGGGAGAATCCTGGGCAGAGAAGAAGATGTCTTTTCTTCTGCCTTGGCATTCTGGCTTTTCCTTAGAGATACAAGTCCAGAAGGAAGCCAGGCTTCCATTGGATCAGCAGAGACAGGAGGTTTAGGGACATGGTTGGTGACATGTGTGGTGACAGGAGCTCACTGCACAGAGGGTATTTCTGCACTCAGTGTAAAGGCTGGTTTGGGACATAGAGGGCAGGTCAAGGGAAAGGTAGCATCGCGAAGGCTCAGGAGAGGTAGCTGGAGTGATCTGCCTTTGGGGTAATGCAGGAGCAGAATCAGAGCAACGGTGGGCAGCTTGTCTGGAAAGGTGAGCACACACTTGCCTGCAGGATCCCTAGAGTCAGGGGAAGTCTTGCTGTTTTTTTGTGTTCAGGAGAACTTTCACTTCTCTGGAAATGTATATTTTGGCTGGGTCAAGGCATGAACTATGGAAAGAGACTCTTGACCCAGACTCTTGGAGCCAGATTCCTGCAGAGCCATATATGCCTGTGTTCCAAGGCTGACTCAGCCACCATGTGGCAAGCTCTTCAAGCCCTGCTGTAGGTTGAGAGAGTGCACAAACCAGAGTCCAGTTCGTTATTATCCCAAGAATGTAAAATGGGGAATGAAACCATAGTTCAGGGAGGCAACACTGATAAGAGGATTCTCTGGATTGGGTCACTTCAGAATACCACAGAGAGATGTGAGGTAGAATGCTCATGCATGTGTGTGTGTGTGTGTGTGTGTGTGTGTGTGTGTGTGAGTGTGTGTGTAGTGGTTTGAAAGAAAATGGTGCCCAAAGGGATTGGCACTATTAGGAGGTGTAGTCTTGTTGGAGGAAGTGTGGCACCGTGAGAGTAGGCTTTGTGGTCTCTTTTGCTCAAGCTTCCCTCTGTGACAGTCAGTCTACTTCCTGTTGCCTCTGAGTCAAGATGTAGGACCCTTAGCTCCAGTACCACATCTACCTGTATGCAACTATGCTCCCTGCTATGATAATGGACTGAACCTCTAAAACTGTAAGCAAGTCATCTCAATCAAATGTTTTCATTTGTACAAGTTTCTGTGGTCATGGTGTGTCTTCATAGTAATAAAAACTAAGCCAATATGTGTATACATAGAGGAATAACGTGTGTAAACCCACATGGCCTGTTCAATACCTGTTAGTATTACCCTGCTTTCTTGCCATTTTCTATCTCTCAAGGGTCCTATCAGGAGTACTCATGAATGATCAGTTTCACACTATATATGTAAACACTCTTAGTGATAGGTAACGGGTTTTATGAGAGTCTGTAATTGGGAAATTTTACCCTAACTGAAGGATCAAAGGTAGTTTCATTGAGGAAACAACTAAGTTGAGATCTGTGTAATTTAAGGAGTTCATGTACACAAGAGAACGGCTGAAAGAGAGAGGGGAAGGAGCAGCGATGGGATGTGGGAGGAACAGATGGGGCCAAAGCTTTATCACGAAGGTGGAGTGAGACTGTTACTATACACCCCCCCCCCCACACACACACACCGCTTCCTTCTTTTCCTTGTCTTTTGTTGTTATTTCAGACAGGAGCAGCAGGCTATGAGGTGGTCCAGGCTCAATGCTGATGCTGCCTCTCCGGGATTCCTACAGCTTTGGTAAAAGTATCACCTTAGAAATATGACCGTAGAAAATTTCTTAGAACCTGGTTGAGCCACAGGTCACATGACCTCTTTTAGTCTATGGCTTTCTGTGGGATCTCCAAGATGAGAGTGAGCAAGGGCTCCAGGTGCTAGCGGCTTCTTGACAAGGTGTTGAGATTGCCACCTGTGCCTGCTCTGCCTCTGTCACTGCTGTCATCTCCATAGGGCCAGCAGTCAGTGACATCAAAGGCTTGCTCCTGAACCCCTGGGTTTCCTCTAGTAGCATTTTTGGGAGCAAAAGAACAGTCTCATTTCTGACATTCTTTTTCTTTTTTCAAAAGCAAAAATGTGTTTTGCTCTCCAGTGGTTTTAAATGTGACATGCAGCCCCACATGTCACAGGCGAGTCACTTCACTCCCCGATCTGAATCTTCCAAAGCTTACTAGAATGCAGAATTCGTCTTTTCCCATTGGTAGAATTCATTTTGCTCCAAATGGGAGAATTGCAAGCTGCTCGTCTCCCAGCCCCAGTAGCTGGTGGCTTCTGTGGTTGTCTCCTGTTTTACAGGCGCTGTCAATTAACTTTGGGAAAGGCAGCCTCCAGACTTTGGGCCACTATGTCATAACCTGCTGCCACTGTCTGAAATAACAACCAAGGACAAGAAGGGAGGGAGCTGCTAGGAATAGCAGCATCACACTGCCTTCATGATGAAGTGTTGGCCCTGTCTGTTCCTCCCTCACACCCTCTGTTGCCTCTCCTCACTTTCCTGCAGCCACTCTTGTGTGTTTGAATTCCCCTAAATCGCACAGATCTCAACTTAGCTACCATGTCCTTAATGCAACTTCCCTTGATCCTTCAATTCGAACAAAATTTCCCAATTGCAAACATTAGTAGGACCAGTTGCCCATCATTGAGAGCGTTTGCCACACCTTCAGTTTTCAGTTCATCCGAGTTTATCTTTGACTCAATATTGCTTCTCTTAGGGACAATGTGGTCCCTGGGACTCCTGCCTTTCTGGGACAGCCTGAGTGCATGGAGCAAGCACCCCAATAACACGCATTGAGTGAGCAAATGAGTTGTGAGAGAGGAATGGGATTCCCACTCAGACTTTTAGGGATGTCCCCCATGTGTTTGCATGCGTGTTACTGATCAATATGTTACCAGCAAACTGGATTAGTGGTTTCATTTTCTTTGCTAGAGATATACTGTGGTAATTCTTCTGTGATGCGACTTTCCTAACACTTTCTTGAGATATTTGTGGAACAAAAGTGAAATCTGTGCCTCTTCCTCCTTCCAGTTGTGTGAATGTAACCGCTGGCTTTTCCCTCAAGGATTTAGAGAATGGACATTTTCTTTTCATCACTGTCCCTAGAGACCTCTCCCTCTATATTCCACAATATGGAATAATGCAGTTTAAAATTTAAAGAACAAATAATAGAAGACATAGAAAATATTTGACGTTACAAAGGATGAACTCTAATGAAATCTTGTATTTTAATTAAATGACTTTTCCTAGTGCAATTGAAAACACATTTACACTGTGAGTCTAGGCTGAATTCGGACAGCTCTGACAATTTAAATACTGGATGGGATCCAAGAAAGACTGAAGGTGGTTTTGCATGTCTTTAATGTAACTAACTCTAATGCACCATGGGTTACGTTTTCACAACCTTCAGACAGACTTCTGCACACAAAAGACTCCTTCCTCTGTATCCTCTCCTTTGAAGTAGTCAAGGACTTTTGAGCAGATTTATCATGAGTCGACAGCCAGACCTTCCTGGCACTGTCTTGCTAAGCCATGTGGCCTCTAACGCATCATTGGCACTGTCACCAAGGCTAAGAAATGAGCGTTCTGACACCAATTGTGCTTTAGCCTAAATAATTTGGCTGTTTTAGTTCCAGGATACTTCAACGCTGGTGAGTTTTCCTCGGTTTTTGCCCTTGTAGCTAAGTTTTTGGACTGTTTGAAAACTCTTTGAAACGTTTGGCGTTTTGAACAACAAACGCTTTAAAACTGGGGGCAGACCTCTTTGGGCATGAAATCTAAGGGGAAATATTTTGTTCAAAGCTGGGAGTTTGCCTCTAAGCAGGTGTCTGTCTTTAGCATGCCAGGTGCCCTTGCCCAGTGAACCCCTTGCTGGCCCTCTGTCAGGTCCGTGCGGCAGGTAGTCTGCTTTGTTAGGTTTTTGTCTTTTGTTCTGTCTGCTTGCTGGTGGCCCCTTGCACAAACAAGTGCTTATGCTAATGGCAAGAGAGCCACCCTTACAAAGGGTGTAGTGATCAGTATCCATCATCTTTGCGAGTGCCTTGTCACTACATCAATTAATACAATTGAGCAAAAAATGTCACAGGCAGGGTGGAAAAACCTTTTCATCGCCTTTCAGGGGGAAGTTTACTTCCAGCTTTTTCCCCTTGCATTGGCTCCTGTCATCTACAAAACAACAGAACCCAGTGGTGTCAATTATATTTGATTGACTGAGTAAAGCACACACACAAATAAGCGAAAACAATGGACACAAAAATCTATACATGACTCCCCTTGTCAGAGAGAATGCTTGTCTTCTCCATTTTCATGCGGCACGGTGTCCTGCTGCTCCTGGCTTAAATGTCTCCTTCAGCCCCTAAACTATCACCAATTAAGTTAGCAGGGTCTTCAAAGGTGTCAAACGACTCCCCAGGCAATCGGCTCTAACTGCTGTTCAATAAATGAGGTCTAATTTATCAGTTTAACTTCACTTCTAAAACCAAATGCTTCATGGCCAGGGCTCCATCTTCCTCCAGTGCAGGAACACTGGCAGCCAGCACAGTAAGTGCCACAGGGCAGCTACGGCGTGTCTCCTAACAATGGCACACTTCACAGGGACTCCCGCCCCTATTGTGATTCTAGTGTGCACCCTCCAATGTTGCACGTTTTGTGCTTCCTTGGCATACGCACACACACGCATGGAATCCCCACAGGCCGACAGAAAACATCCTGAACTAAATTCATATTTAAAAACAAAAACTGCTGGAGGTTTAAGTTTGACAGCAGAGCAGGGGTGGAAGTGGGCTCCAGCTTCTAGCACGGAACCAAAAGCACAGGCCTTTGTTCCTAAATAAATTAACGGATGCAGATTTGGCCAAAAGACTTCGTTGAGTGGAAAGTCTTAGAAATAAATGAGCCAGAAATCTGAATTAACTGTTCATGAGTGAAAATCATTCAAAGCTATTGATGGGATAAAAATACTCTATGGTGTAAAGCTCTAACATTCTGACTGCATTAGAATCATTGGTATATCTTTGTATATCTTAGTAGCAAATAAAGGCTGTGAACAAGAAACATAAAACATACTTCTGGATAGATTTGCTCAGAATTAGGTTGAAACTTACTGGGATGACAGCAACACGCCAAAGCCAAAACAAAAACTAAAGGCAGCTAGACAGAACTACTGTGAGTACACTAGTTCACCGGCAGGGTTGTAGTGTGGTGTTATACACAGTATCTGCTGGCTGTGTGTATACATACTGTAGATTTCAGATTTCATTGTAATGAGAATGTTATTATTATAAGAGCCTGGAGGTCACCAGCTGGGACTTCCAGGTTATTATTTCCAATAGGGATGACGATGACGATGATGATGATGATGATGATGATGATATTAAAATGGATAATAGCAGAAGCAAAGTCAGTTTACTTAGAAATGCTGGGCATGGTGACACACGCCTATAATACCAGAACTGGGAAGTGGAGGCAGGAGGATCAGGAGTTCAGGTCATTCTTGGCTCCAGAGATAATAGGTTCAAGGCCAGGGCAAGTTTTGTAAGATCCTGTCTCAAAAGAGTGATGGCAACAATGTTAGTCATAATAATATAATAAAGGAGATTTTGTTGGCTAGAGCTGGAAAGAAGGTTAGAAACTCAATGGTGACATTCCCAGAGGGCTGACCCTCCAATGGGTATTTGCAGAATACCATCTTTCTTGCACACCCACACAGGCACACACACACACACGTATGTGCATGCACACATGTACTGCATGGTTGTTCCATCTGTGCTCTGTCTGTTTGGGAAAGTTTCCAGTCTTTCTTTGTGCCAACGAGTTTCTTTCATAGCCCTATCTCAGTTTCTATGAGATTGTTTCAGATGCCCTCTCTATTCTCCTTCCTCAGGAATGTATGATAAAGATTTCCAAGCTTACATTTTTAGATAAACTGAGGTTTATCTAAAAATCATACTTCTAAGTCAATTTTAGAGACTCGTTTTGGATTCTCAACATTTTTCTATGACAATGAAATGTTTCTAAGAGACACCATGTGTGTCAGGCACAGGAGGTGGATGTTACAGTCATTGGTTTCTCTTTTGCCTCTGTTAGCACGTTAGCTGTGTCCTAATCTAACCGAGGAGTTCACTACTTAGAGGTAAATTAGAATTTTTGTTTTAGAAGGTAAGCCAGTAGAAGACTATGTTCTTCATCTCCTACATATGCAATAGAGTTTTATAGCAGGAAGAAGCCATAGAAATCAACCTTAGGATAGTATTTGAAGACCCTGTAATTTTCCCATTAGCGTTTCAAAACCTCCCCCCAGACAGAGCGGACCCTCCTCCTTGAGAGCCCTTCTGCAGAGAGTAGATCTTCCCTAAAACCTTCATCACAATCTTTCATTTGCAGGCCCTGCTCTGTGGACTATGGACACTTTCTGGGTAGGGACAGTCTCTCACTCATCTTTGATATAGACGACACAATATCTAGGATATTCTGGATGCTGATACAAAGCAATAAGGCTCTTGGTATAAGGGCATTTTTGGTTCCTGTCTTCTTGAAAGACAGAATTCAGGCAAGAGCCATAGTCTAAGTAGAAAATATATTTAGTGAAGCTAAGCAAAGCAAACACTTCAACGAAAGATTGGAATGGACTGTTCCAAGATGGGGAGAAGTCCTGAGAGTTCTGTACTGTAGATCTTAAAAAAAAATCAAGTCCATGGCATGTTCATGGGGCAAGGCGACCCCTGTTCCCTTCTTAAATCATGGTAGATCAAACTGCTCTTTTAGGATCTTTCTTCTCTGAAAATCAATATCCACCAGAGCCACAAAACAAAACAACACAAATTAAAGAAAGAACATAAATAATTGTGTACTTGGAGGTATATGCTGAGAACTTTTAATGTGTCAAATTTTAATTTCTCAATATCCATCCTTTGTTAGTATCTGATGTTCTTTAAGAACCTATAACGACCATTATAACTCCCAATAATGGGCATGGAGACTTCCTATTAATTATGAAAGCTCAGTCTTGGTTTGGGCTTGTTGCCAACTAGCTCTTATAACTTAAATGACCCATTTATATTAATCTACATTTTATAATGTGGCATTACTTCTCTCTTCCATCTTGCACAATCTGTTTCTTCTCTGTGTCTCCTGACCTCTCTTGCCCTTCGATTCCTCCTCCTCTTCCTTTCCCTCCCTGGAAATCCCCACCTATACCTCCTACCTAACTATTGGCCATTCAGCTTTTTATTAGATCAATCACAGCAATACACCTTCACATAGTGTACAAACATCCCACAACAAGGACTGAACAGATTCTCAGGGAATAAGACTCTAGGCCTGAGAATCACTAGAAGACAAGTCAATTTGGAGGCTAGCAAGGAACCGTTCTTCACTCTTCCATTAACTACTTTGTATTATATTTTTACAGAAACCGGTTAGTCAAAAGTGGTATTCATTTGGGATTCCCATTAATATAAACATTAAGTGTTGATATTACATGGAGTGTCCCCAGTGATGGGGACATCTCCAAGCTGTCACCCACAGCACTCTGAGGAGTTTATTAAATATTTTAGGAACTACAACTCAGATAAAACCCTGACTCTAGATCATTTGCTTTGACCCAGAAAAAAATTTTTGGACTAACCATTATGGAGCAGAACTGGAGTTTATTATGCAATATTGTGATGAGCTATTGTTTTTAAGCACAAGGATAAAAAGAAAGGGGACACTTGGGGAAAAAAGGACACAATTAATGCATGGGTGTGGGCTTCTCAGAGAAGAGCCACACCTCATTTTCTTTACAATCACTATATATGCCATTTTGCTGGGGCTTAATGTGTTTCTAGGTTATAAATTAAGCAAAACTCTAGATCACAAAAGTACAAAATGTTAGAATATCTTTATTGTAAAGATATTTACAATATCTTTATATTTAATATTTATATTTTATAAATGCTATGTTTAATTTTATATTTGTATATACAATATCTTTATATTTAATTGTCTTAAGATGTACCCACCTCCAAAGAAAAAGGTCTGGAATTAGGCTCTGACAAGGTCAGACATAGTAGTCAGACATATTTAGCCCTTACTTCGGTTTCACGGCTATTTTAACACTCCTTTGTTTTGTTTTCTTTTGTTTTTCAAGACAGGGTTTCCCTGTGTAACCCTGGCTGTCCTTGAACTCTCAGAGACCCACTGCCTCTGCCTTCCAAGTGTGGGATTAAAGGTGTGCACTACCACTGCCAGCTTTGCCTTTTTTTTAAAAAAAAATTATTTAACTTTATTTTATGTGCATTGATTTAAATGTGTCAGATACCCTAAAACTGGAACTATAGACAGTTGTGAGTTGCCATGAGTGCTGGGACTTGAACCTGGGTCCCCTGAAAAACAACCAGTGGTCTTAACCACTGAGTTATCTCCCCAACCCCAAACTTTACCATTCTTACTTAAACATATTTCTATATAAAACAAAATTGTCTGTATGCTGGCCATGCTCACAGCACTTGTTAATTGTTCTGGAATTCTCATTTCTCAGCTGGCGAGAGACTTCAAACAGACTCTAGAGTGAGGGGTTCTTTTCCAGGCCCACGTATCCAGAGTTTCCTGTCTTTCTACCTATCTCAGAATGATGCCTTTGTTTTATAAAGGAGAGAGTAACTAACATACAGAATTTTAGACCAATCATAACCTCAGAAATCATCTGGCATTTTAATACTCTGTTTCTGCTGTGGTGCCAGTGACACCCAGCCATAGCGTTTCTGTTGGAGACAGTTTCAGGAGAATGCATGCTAGTCTTAGGGCTTTGGATGGG
>JAQHUG010000078.1:6755733-6783080 GCA_028555095.1 Dicrostonyx torquatus
GAGGAGGTCTATGCAGGTGAGCGACACCATGGTGAGGGGCAGGCTAGTCCCTGTCCCCTTAAGTGCAAATAAATCTCTTCCTGACTCACTTGTGAACATCGTTAGGCTTCTGCTGGGCTGTCTTCTCCTCACTGACACCTATTCCAACATTTTCTTGATGGGTTTTTTTTTTTCCAATTTGATCAAAGCATAACAAAGCCTGCAACAAATTCCAGGAGACAAGTAGTGGGGAGATGCCTCCCGTTGCACTACGGCTGCCGACTCTTCTCTACGTCGCAGAGTAACTCAGATCTATGCAGGTACTAAGTCACGGATGATTTGCGCTAAGTGTGCATCTGCTTTGTTCAAAGACAACTGTTTTATCCTAGAGTTCAGCCCTGTAGACTTATCTCCCACAATTACAGGGCTTTGATCAGCGCAGAATAGGTGATGTCATGTGGTATGTAGCTGCCCTTTCCTGTGCACTTCCCTTATCAGGATACATGTCTGTTGATTTGTGGGAAGCTGGCTGTTTTTCGTTCCTGACAAACTCCAGTGATTAAAATGTAGTGGTTTGCTCTTGTTCCCCTGATAAAGGTGACAGCTGCAGAGTTTGCAGTGGTGGTGGATATCGTCCATGCAGATTGCTTTTTAATGAAAGCAATATATTATCTACCTTGAGACCCCAAAGCCTTACCTTGTTAATGTATTTTATCCTGGCACCACATTTATCTATAAATTAGTTGCATTAAATACACTCCTTACTATTTATTCAGCCTTTAAAGAGTTTTTCTAGTGAGAAGGTTTTACTTTCTTCCTTCCTTTTAGTAATTATACTCAATAGCAGCCACGCCAGTATTTTAAAGTGCAGTTTTGTATAAAACACAGCCAGGTGGAAATATATTAGCGTGCCTCTGGAGCTAAGACCTTGAGAATCCTTTGCTACACTGAGCCATTAAAGGAATAATGAAAGGCAGACACGGCCAGGGTGCATGTTTCTCAGCACTGTTTTATAAGGGTGGCAATAATATTAAAAAGCCAAACCTACTGGAAGGCACGGTTAACCACATCAAAAGATAAAACCAGCTTGCATATGTGCTTGTGTCAGGGGCTGTGCAAACTGAAAGTTTACTTAAAGTTTAGATTTAAAGCTTCTAACTGTACGGAATGGAACACTGGTATATGTAGAATAATGAAAAAACCAAAAACCAGCCCGAGAAACCTCAGCAAACCCTTAGTAATGTAATAATATCTTTGCATCTCAACAGGACATATACAATGGGGTCATAGCTATATAGAGTGCTTGTCATTCTGCTGGGAGAGACTGGCGTCTTTTGTCCTCCTGGAGGACTGCACAGTGAGGCACCAACTCCACACTGTGGCTTCGCCAATAACTACAGCACTGAGCCCTTGTAATGACCTACAAACCAAAATTGGAAACAAATAACTATTTGGCGAATGTGTCTTCTCTGACCTAAACCCGATATTAAACTTTTTACAGAACAATAAATCAAATCCATTAAAGACAAAAAAAAGCCCAGTGAACCAGTCTGAACTAAATCCAAACCTACATATTTTCTCAAACAACTGAACTGTAACAAAACCAAAACATCAAAATATTTTCCAGCTTGAATCGATATGTCATTTGTTTCCAGCCTCTCGGCCATGTTTTCTATTTCAGAATTATTGCCAAGTGCTAGCCATCACATTAAAGAGGAAGCAGGGAGAGGAAGTAAAAGTCGTGTTTAGTACCTTGGACAAGTAAAACAAACAAGAAACAAAAAATGCAATAAATTATTTGAAAAGTACATTTTAGAATGCATGCAGTCATTCAAAGAGATGGAGGAATGTGATGATCTATTAAGAAGAAGAAAATGTCAGCATGTCATGCTTTAACACACCAAAAAGGTGCAGCTACTGAGAAGACACGGGGTCCGGGTCTCCCACTGTCAAATGCATGAGTTATGTGAGACATGAATGCAACTTTTAACTTGGATCCCAGAGAATCCCTCAGCCTTGGAATTCTCCTTTGGTAGCTAGTTTTTCTTAAGTATGAGTGATACTGAAGAGTGCACAAAAGGGAATGTGGGGGTGAGCTTTACAGAAGACAAGAAAATTCAGAACCTCAATGTTTCTGGTACCCCAGGCAGATTAAGACTTTTGATGGTTCTAAAACAGTAATTCATACTTAACGTAATACTATTCTCCAATATATGAATTTTTATGAATATTTTTGTGGTATAGATATAGGATTATGCCTTTGAAATGTATTTGTACATTGATGGCATTATCTTTAGGAAAAAGATATGAATCCATGAGATTTTTAAAGAATTGCAAAACAAAGCACCAGGCAGTGGTGGCCTTTAATCCCAGTACTCGGGAGGCAGAGGCAGGCGGACCTCTGTGTGTTCGAGGCCAGCCTGGTCTACAAGAGCTCGTTCCAGGACAGACTCCAAAGCTACAGAGAAATGCTGTCTCGAAACAAACAAACAAATAAACAAAAAAGAGAATTGCAAAACAAGACTCACCTTTTTCTGTATTATTTCTTAAGCAAAAGATGAGAAAGCAGATGTTTGATATGTAATTGATATTCGATAAATAATAAAAATTTTCTTGATTTTGAACATTTAAAGCAGTAACTCTGAATGAGAGATTTATCTATAATAAGTATATAAATCTATGGCTGCCAGTGGTAGCTAATAGCCACTGTTCCTCTTCTTAGGACTCAGCCTACAGTGGCCACGTGATTAGGTTCTATCAGCAGAGTGTGGGCAGGAGCGGTGTGATGTGTGCCTCTCTAACTGGCCGTTGTCTAGTCCATTTTGCTTCCTGGAAGCTGGGTTTCATGATGATGAAAACCTAATAAGAAAGGGTGGACCTTGAGTGAGTCCCCAAATCACTATTTGAGAAAAAGCGCCCCAAGAGTGTCTGTGAGCATGATCATGTCCGGCTCTGCCAGCTTGTTGCGGTTTCTAACTCCTGTCTACGGAGTGTTGCCTTAACCTACAGTCCGCATATGCACGTATATGTTTGATGTTGAGTCTTGCTGCAGAATCCAGGCTGGGCTTGAATTTATTCTGTAGACCAGGCTGTCTTCAAACTTGCAATCCTTCTGCCTTAGCCTCTCAAGTTATGGTATACAGTTCACAGTCTAAATGCCCTAAAGAGTCCCAATGACTACTCTGCCATGGTAGAGGCCATGGATGGGTGGGTACTGTCAGAGGCACCCTTCATTTTCTGCCACATGTGCGTGTAACATCTGCAACTAATGTATACAAATTAATAATTTTCATGTTATAAAAATTAGATCAAAGGCATGCAGTTTGATGATGTGGAGTGCTGTGTTGATGATATTCAGAAACCATGAAAACTGTGTGGGAAGAACAGTTCATGCTTGTAAAATCTAGAAGGTAGTAGGGGATGATCTTTTCTCTTTCTCCTCTGAGCTAACTTGGTTTTATCTAATAGGAAAGCAGTGACTTTATGTTAGGGAATATAGAAGGTCAACTCCTGTATGAAGCCTCCTGAAAAAGCTCACATCTAGACATGGTTAAGCGCATGGTTGTAGCATGAATGAATATCCAATACACCTAAAAGTCCCATTGCATCATTGCCTAACTTTCCTGAAAACATAAGAACCAACTATCATCTGAGAGTCAACCCAAGTACAAAAGAAGATGTTAGTTTTCTTTTATATTTGCTAAATTTTATTTTAGGCTCAATTATATGGTTGATATTACTTTTCAGGATGGCCTTTATTTATATTATGCAGTCAGCTCTAAGTCATTTACTTTATTAAAGCTGGGTAAATATTGACCAGTATTTGCACTGTACCTGTGATCATAGTTTACTTGTATGTCTCTCACTTGATGGGAACATATGTGTTCTGTCTGAAGTTCATGGGATGCTGAACACATGTAGTTAATAGTTTATGTCCCAACACAGTTATGTATTTTTAGAGATATGGGTTGCACTGGGGACTCTTGGGTGTGAGATTTGCTCATATAAGCTAATAAATTAGCTTAGTATTTAATGGATCCTAGACAAAGCCAGAAGATTACTGAATCAGAAACAAAAAGGGCTTCATATGGATATGAGTTTGCCTAACTTGGTGCCTATACCTGCTTCCCCATAAGTTGCAGTTCTAATGAGTCTGCCTTTCTTTTTTGTCTACTCATTGTCAAACAATAACTGAGACTATTGATGGACCCATGGGTGACCTAAAGCAAAGATCTCCTTGTATTTCCCAGAGTGTATAGTAAAGGTTGCACTAGCACCCTCATGTCAACACCCATGTGATTCTGTTTGCTAATGGATTTCCTTTTGTAGTTCCTCTCTTCTCTTTCTCTGTCTCAAAAAGAAAAAAAAAAGTGTCCTCTTAGGTTGTTGCAGATAACAGGTAGCTTTCAGGTTATAGATCTCTCTTGAAAAGACATCTGATAACCATAGGATGGCTTTCAGGGAGAAAGTCCACTCTCAATGGGTTGTGGTGGCACATATCTGTGATCCCAGTACGTGGAAGGCAGAGGCAGGTGGTTCTCTGAGTTAGGGGCCAGCCTGGTCTACATAGCAAGTTCCAAGCTTGTCAGGGCTCTATAGTGAGACCCAGAAAAAAATAAAATGCATTGTTCATTGAGAAGAAAAAATGGGTACCATGTTGTGATGTCATTGTGCTTACACTGTCTTGCCAGGGCGCTCCAGAGAGCAGCATTGCCTTTGACCATGCTGCTTGACAGTGGGTACTGAAGTTCTCTCACCGTGCTTGTGTGTGGCTATAAGCCTGGGACTGAGGAAAAAAAGGGGGGGGGTTGAGGGGGTAGATGTGAATGGTCTGATGTGAAGAGTTTCTGGCTTCAGTCATCAGTGGAATTGCATTTCTGAGCACCCTGTGGCTCAGGGGACTTTTATTTTACAAGCTCAAAGTGTCTTATAACATGTGGGCAGTAAGGCCCATAAACACTGTGACACATTCGCACTAACGGGTTCTAACATTTAAAGACTTAGTTAATGGATCCTGTGGAAGCTTGGCTCTTAATTCTTGCTGAGAATAAATTGTGTCGAAAATCCTTCAACCCAGTCTTCATTTTGTAAATTAGTAGCTTGCCATGTGCTAATACGTTAAGAAATATTAAGGGTGAAAGGGGCCTTTGTGGAGAAAACAGAAACTAAAACTAAAACTTGGTCAAAATGACTACCCATGCCGAAACCAGGGCCACTTTGACTGTCATGCCTCCCCTGAGCAAGCATGGCTGCCCTGCTGTGTGAACCTCCTCCTCTCGCTACTTCTCCAGCTCAGTTTCAGGAGCATCCAGATCTCTGATTGACCAAAATGACCTTGTGAGGCAAAAGAAGTGACTCTGTCCAGCTGTAGATTACCAGAAAACAAAGAAAGAGATCATCAGAGATCTAAATAAAAGCGGGCAACAGCGAAGATTCCCAGTAAATCATGGAGTGCAGTGCAATGAGATAGCACTGTCTATACACAATTACGCTGTTTGGCTCCCATGATAGCCTTTAAATGTGACATGTTATTTGACATGTTTGCAATTAGGGCTTAGGGAAAAAAAATCAATTTTTTTCTATTCCACTTAAAATAAAAAATGTACTGTTTTCCAATGTAATGCACCTTTTTAAAAATTCAAGACAGACAAAAAAAAAAGTACCGGTAGAACAAACATATCACAGCTACATTATGAAGATAGACATTTTAAGTCCATTTTTATTAGATCTTGTGAAAGGGCAGAATTCAGGAGTAATTACTAGCATGCTGTATTTACTTTTACATCGTTATCCTGAGTCATGCTGCCCCAGCCTGTGAGTGGGCAACACGTTGGCAGGAGTGGGCAACCTACAAAGTCCTTTGGGAATTGTCCCACAGAGGATCGACTCCTTCTGTCCTCATATGGAGGTACGGGGGGAGGTGCTGAGGGGGTGGGCTCTCCATCCCTAACCTCCTGTCCTCCTTTAGGGTCAGTCACAAAATGTCCTGAATTCATATACACTGGCTAAGAACAAATACCCCCAGGTCAGATTCTTAACCGAATAGATGCTTTTCATTTTGTCATCTTTCCCTTTCCATAGCTTCTTAGGCTTCTTAGAGACACTAAAAACCTGTAGTAAACATTTGCTTACTTTTCCTCTTTTGACATTTTGACCTTACCACATTTGCCTCAGCCACCCTTATAAGTGGTATGTCATAGTAATAGTAACAGCAGAAGACTTCGCATCTATGGAGCAGGCTCTATACTTCAGGCACTTTCCCCGTGACTTTCTGAATTGTCCCAGCTAACCTCCCTGTGACCCTGTAGTAGCCAATTTTCAAAAGACTAAGGGATTCCAACAAATCCCAAGCAAACCATTCTGGTTCTTCTGTTTTTCTAATGATAGCTTAGTTGTCCTGAAGGACTTGCTGTTCATCTCAGGCTGGCCTGCTGCTGTTCCAGAAGTTCCACTCTGGTCTCCTCGGTTACCCCAGGAGTGATACTCTGGTATGGATTTTAGCTAGGACAAACCAAGCTTTGCCATAACCCGAAAACCTGCTGGTCCTGATCTTCCAAACTATGGACTATGTCACCAAGAGGGCAAAAGGGACTTTGCAAATCTGACTGAGATGGGAATGCCATTCTGTATTGCTCAGTGAGTGCAGTTTCTAAGGTCTCTGTGGGACAATGACAAGAGTGTCAGAGTAAGAAAGATTGGGAGATGGAAGTGTTGGCTGCGGGGAGGGGGAAGGACTTGGTAGGAATTCAGGTGGTGATGGAGAAACCATGAGTGGCTGCATGTGCCTTAGCTTATAGAAGGAATATAACCCCTTTCATCTGAGGCCAATGAAACCCGTTGTGAATGTTTGACCTCCAGAACGACAAAGAATGTGTGTTGCTTTAAGCCAGGAAGTTCTGGTAATTTATTTCGGCAGCTTTGGTAGCAAATTCGAGCTATCTTGCTATCTTGCGTGTTACTATATGGCCTGAAGAACTACCAGGGTTGGTGAGGGGAATTTTAATTGGCAACTTGACCCAGGTTATAATCCCTTAGGAAGGGGTTATTCCAAGAAGGCTGGCCTGCAGGTGTGTCTGTGGAGAATGGGTTTTATTATGTTAGTTGATATAGGAAAACACAGCCCAGAAGGAGGTGACATCAGACCCCAAGTTTGGGTCCTGGATTGGATAAAAGAGAAGATGAGCAGCGTCTCACCATGTGTGGATTCATTCTGTCTCTGCTCTAGCTTCCTGGTCCTGGATTTTCTTGCATAGATGCACTGTCTCCTGGGAGTGGGAGCTAAAAAAAAAAAAAAAAACCAAAAAAACGGTTCCTCCTCTAAGTTGCAACAGTGAAAGAAACTAAGACAGGGTCCCAGATAGAAGGAGCCTGGAGGAACCTGGAGGGCCTCTTGGGAGGAAGCCGTCCTGAGAGGCCCTCAGGTCAGGCAGAGGGAGAGGCTCGCACTCAGGGCTGCACTCTCACCGCGAACACCAGCTGCACATTCAGTGGGTTGAATCGCCCTTGGATTTACAGGACACAGAACTCAGGAAGCCGCTGCGCTCGCAGCTGTGGTGGTTACCACAGACCAGGATTGGGTCTAGATTAAAGTCAGTCATGGGAGGAAGTACATGGGGCAGCGACCTGGGAGAGTCCCAAACCCAGAGGTTCCCACCGAATCCTGTACAGTCTCACGTTCCTGGTACCCACATGTGACAGAGTTGGTATGTGGCATGGCGGGATTGCCAACCAAGGAGTCTCAACGGGAGATGAGCACATGGGCACAATTAATGATTGATTGCCTGTGTGGTTGATCCCGGAGTTTGTAAGTCAACTGATACTGTGTGACTCAGAAACTCTATCCTATTTTGTGCTGTGGTATGTTTTGGGTCAGTCCCAAATCTAAATATTATCTGGTGCGTGTGTGTGCGTGTGTATGCGTGTGTGTGCATGTGTATGCGTGTGTGTGTGTGTGTGCCAGTTTGTGCTGAATATTACAAGGTTAGACTCTTATAAGGCTTGACCCAAAGACTCCCAAGTACATCCACAGAATTGATTAAATACTAAAGCTAACTGAATGGCATCTTTCACTTGGGAAAATTATATTCTGTATTTTCTGAAGAGAGGCGCCACTGTAGGGTTCAATGCCCAGGAACAGAGTATAAAAAGTCAGTCACCTTCTGTGTGAGTTTTTTGAGTTAATCACTTACCTAATTTTAATGTGTAAAATAGGAATAAGTGGTTTTTCAAAAGGAGAGCCTACCTCACAGTTTAATAGCATTAGCCCTAGCTCGTGTCTATAATCCCAGCACTTGGAAGGCTGAAATAGGAGGATTGCTGTGACTTGAAGGAAAAACTGAGCTATGTGGTTCCATGCCAGCCTGGAATGAGACCCCATTTTTCTTTTTTTCTTTTCTTTTTTTTCTTCAAGACAGAGTTTCTCTATGTAGTCCTGGCTGTCTTGGAGCTCACTATGTAGACCAGGCTGGTTTCAAGCTCCGAGATCCACCTGCCTCTGCTTCCTGAGTACTGGGATTAAAGGTGTGCACCACCACTGCCTGACTGAGACTCTGTCTTAAAGAATTTAACTAAATAAATAAATACCAAAAACTTAGGGAAAAAAATCATTGTTCTCTGTAGTAAAGCCTCTGGGGAAACAGAATAAAAATCATCAGAGGTGAGGGATGGGGTGGATGGGGGCTGGGGTGGGGGATGGGAGTGGAGAATGGGGGTAAGTGGAAGGTGGGGGTGGGGGATGGGAGTGGGAAATGGAGGTGAGTGGGTGGGAGGTGAGTAGGTGGTATATGGGGTGGGTTGTGGTGGTAGATGGGGGGGTTGTGGGGGTGAATGGAGGTGGGGTGGGCCATGGGGATGAGGAATGGGGTAAGTGGCTGGTGGGGGTGGAGGGGTGGGGGGTTGGTATAGTTCTTACTATCTTAAGAGCTACTTGCTTAGACAATTTCCATGAACTCAAAGATTCAGCAGATTGACAACAAAGAATTCTTTATAAATCTAAATTTCAGAGAAATGTTGAAAAAAGTTCTCTCTATATATCCCATATACAATTACTACATGCCAATCAAAAGTTATGTGTGAGTATGTGGGTATATATGAGAGTTCGGGGCTGGAGCCCGAAATCTTGTGTGTATTAGGTAAGTGCTGTATCAGTGAACAATATTCTCAGCCTCTCAGTTAACATGTTAGGAACAACATCAATGAAAACCTGGCTTATGAAAGTGCACAGAGTATGATCTCATCGAATTAACACTGGTATTTGAGTGCATGTTTGTACTTATATTTACACACGTACTCACAACGGGCGTGGAGGGAGGTAGGAGAGAAAAGATGATGGGTACGTGCAGCATCTCCACATGGTAAATGTGTGAAGACTTCTTTATTTCTTTTCCTTCCTTCCTTTTTTCTTTTCTTTTTTCTTTTTCTTCTTCCTCCTCCTTTTTTTTTTTTCCTCAGAATGAGGCTCATGTAGCCTAGGCTGGCCTTTAATTTGCTACATTGCAGAGAATGACCTTGAATTTCTGCTCCCCACCCCACCCCGCCTCTACCTCCCAAATGCTAAGATTATTTACATGTGCTGCCCTGCTCAGCTGATGTGGTTCTAGGGATCAAACCCAAGGCTTTCCGCACACTGGGTTAATGCTCTACAGACCGAACCTCATCCTCAGCACAACAAAGATTTTTATTCTATTGTAATTCTCATTAGTGTCATTTTAATTATACATCTTATTATTATAATGTAAAACATTCATGACTGCTTGTCTTTCCCTTTCTTCTAACAATAATTAAATATTCTTCAATGCATTATGTATAAAATATAGTTGAAGCTCATTGGAGAAAAACATAGTACTTCCTCCTTTGTTTTACCGAACGATGACTAAGCAGTTTCTGAGTTCCCCTCCTTAAAATGCCAAGTATCTCCACAGTGACAGCAGGCCTGGTAAATGTTGGTGGCCACAGCATTGATCTTGGAGGTTTTCTTTTGTTGCAGGAGTGGCGGAGAGTTGAAATGTGGCTTCCGCATGACTACCTTCCCCTTGCTATTTTTAGCACATCTCTTGTTCATTCTGGGGAGCCAAGACATGACTTTTCTATTTCACCACCTTGCCTTTGTCAGGGAGTGAGATTAAAGAGACTGGAGTGAAGTTTAAAAGCTTATGAAAGTTTTTTTCTTGCAGGCATCCAGATGGTTAATTCATAAAAGATGAAATTCGCACATTTGCCCCAAAGATGTGCTCTGCTTTTTCTGGTCCACGAAAAGCACTGTGGTCAGCACCACTAGAAGAAACTAAATACTCTTGAGGAGAGAGAGAGAAAATAAGATCTTATTTAGTTTGGATTCTTTTTGAATGACTTCCTTGTTACCACGAGTCCTGTGGATTTTGTTCTCATTGTAGAAAGAAGAGATAAAATAAAACAAAGTCAGGGGAAGAAAAAAAGGAAAACGCTTTTGTCACCATGGATGGTCTTGGGCGAAATCAATGAGGGAAATGGGAAGCCTTTTAAAAAAGGAAGCCTGGTGGTCTTGTGTGCTCTGAGCAGAAAAATGCCCCTTCTTGGGGGCACACAAAAAATTTCCTCCACCTGCCTTCTTCCTGAGCCTACTCAGGGCAGGCTGACAGCCCTGCCCCACAAGCAAACATGCAGCATCCAGATTGCACGACAGAAGTGTGGACATTTATTCCTTTGACAGTGCACCTCACAAAGTGCTTTGTGGCAGGCACTAAGATCTCAGAATGGTACCTTTGCAGGAGAAGAAGGGGTTAACAGAGTCAGGCCACGTGAGGGCTGTGCTTTCTGCCAGCTGCCACCTTCTGGGCAGTATCATTTCCACAAATCAATAACAGAAGACCTGCAAGCAAATAAGATGCCGAATAACCAAAATAGAAGAGAAAATAGGGGACAAGGCCACTTGCTCATCTGGGGTGGCTGTGGTTGGATGCCTGGAGAAGGCTTCTCAGGACAGTGAACTGCTCAGCTGAGCCTTGAAGACCTGAAGGGGATAGTGGGCGGAGGGGAGTGGAGGAGTCCTGCAGCAGTTGTAGGGGCCAGGATACAGCTGGGAAATCTGTGGAGAGAGATGGGAGCCTAACTTTATGACCAGTGTTGAGGCTATGGGGATAAAAGGACAAGGTGGGTACCAAATGTATTTACAACAAAAAAGGCAAGATTGGGTGAGAAATGAAGCGTACTCGGTGACAATCATGTGCCGTAGCATGGGACAGGCTTCTCTGCTGCCTCTTGAACAGTCGAAGATAGTGATATGGTCCCTGATGATGATGGCTATGAGGCCCACATAGTAATGACATTGTCCACTAAGGCATAGTTAAAGAAAGTGGGGATTTAGGGACAGGAATACTGACGGTTTGGGTTTGCACATCCCGAGTTTCAGATTTCTGGTGGATTGTGCTTTCCAGACGTAGGTCCAATTATTATCTTGTATCCCATGTGCTCTTTTCCCCCATGTGATGATGACACATTTTGCTATGGAGAACTAAGGGGGTTCTGTGTTCTCCTGCTTTGAGCCTGGGTAGGCCTTTTGTAGACAGAGTCTTTCGTGGGACTATGGATCGGCTCTGTTCCACCAGCCTGGCTCCCAAATAACCACACAGAGACTTAATATTATTTATAAATGGTTGACTAATAGCTTACTAGCTCTAACAATTTAAACTAACCCATATATATCAAGACAGGGTTTCTCTGTATAAAAGCCCAGGCTACCCTGGAATTCGCTTTGTAGACCAGTCTGGCCTTGAATTCACAGATCTGCTTCCCTCAGCCTCCCAAGTACTGGGAATAAAGGCCTGTGCCATCACTGCCCAGCTTAACCCATGTTATCTGTGTTCTACCACGTGGCTGGGTACCTTATCTCAGTATGGCATCTTCATCTACTGATTCCTCTGCCTCTCATTTGCAGCCTCTGAGACTCTGCCCTTCTTCTTCCCAGAATCCTCCTAGCCTGGCTCTCCCGCTCAATCTCTTCCTGCCCAGCATAGGCCAATCAGCTCTTTATTAACCCATGAAAGGAATACATATTTACAGTGTCCACAGATGGTTCAGCAGCAGCTTTGTCCTCATCGTGACCATGGATTAAAAGGGCATCTCTTCTCTGTCTTCCAAGTCCTGCTCTATGTACCATGCTCTGCTGTCCTGGGATGCTGCCTTCCAGACAGCCCTGCTGTGAGGCAGGGAAAAAAAAAACTGACCCCTGTAGAGAAATCATGAGGAAGGATCCCACGGAAGTCTAGCTCACAGACTAGCTGAGATCCCAGCCAGAAGGAGTATCGGCCATCAGATATACACAGATGATTTCAGGTTACAATAGCTAACATACGACTCTGGAATATCCCGCTGGAGTTCCAAATCCTTCACAGACAAGTCCTCTCGGTTGTGGACTATCTGAAGTTAAGGCAAGCGATCTGCAAGCCTCGTGTCACTGAGCTGTGGAGTCATTTGCCATGAAGCAGTTCCTGAAACAGACAGATGTGAACGAGAGCATCACAGACTCCAATGCAGTTGTGGCAGAAGAAATCTGGAACTCTGAGCGAGCCTTAGGGTTGGGAACATGGGACATCAAGTATAGATGCTAATTGAAATCACACACAGAGAGATGATTCTGTGGCCAGGAATGGATTTTTACCCAAAGAGCTCCTGGAAGAAAAGGAAGGTGCAGAAGGCATGAAAACCACTGCCAGTGTTCTGACAGAAAGGCAGAAGTAACTTAAGGAAGATTGGGTAGAGGTTGGCATGCTTGGGTAGAGTCATGGGAACAGTGGGCCAGCTGCTGGACACCTTCAGTTCACTGTCCCATCAGTACTGTCACAGGGGAGAGCCCAGGGATGTGCAGAACTGTTTCCCACCTCCCGGGATCCCTTCATAGATATGGCAGAGGCGGGCATACAGAGAGAAACAGAGACTGCTGTAGATCTAGGCAAGGCCCATCATTGCATCCTGAATGCAAGTTTTATTAAGAACCCTGGAGCAAGGAGATGTAAGGAAAGTTACCTCAGACTTCTTCCGGGAGAGAGCAGAGAATGAGGGAATGGGAGTGACTGCCAATTACAAAAGTTCACACAAAACACAGCCTAGGACTCTCCAGTGAAAGAGGTGCGGAGGAGACCGGCTCTGGAGTCAGGCCAAGCAGTGACACCAAGGGGTGGGAGGGCACCTCGAGTGGCAATTCCCTGGTCAGTCTTGTGTTTCCAGCACGTCCCACTGTTCCAGGATTCTATTTCCTGGACTGCCAATCAAGGGTAGCAGGCACCGCAGGAGAGCAGGGAGAGTTGAAAAGAAGGTGTTGGGGTAGGCAGCACCAAGAAGGGAGGAGCCAGTGGACGCGGCCAGAGTCTCTGTGCCTCTCTGGGACACACTGTGCACAGCACTGAGAAAGAACAAAAGCACAGAGGCATTGGTCGAGCAGAAATTTCTAGACTACCATTTGCCAGACTTTATTCACAAGTCCTTGAGGGAACATTGCTTCTTTACCACCCTAGGTCCAAGATGGAGACATCTTTGTGGGAAGCTGCTTTTAACAAAACTCTGAAAGAAACAGGGCCACATCCCAGCAGGGGAGAGCAGCAAAAAGACACTCGCACCAGCTCATCTGAACCGAGGGCATCCATGTCGAACCCGTACCTCTTTAGAGTTTGCTCTTACCCTGCAGGAGACACAGGCTTCAGACGTATTGGGAAGGTCAGTCAGTCTCCCCTTCCTATTGGACAATTTCCATGGCCAAATTACAATTTAAAAGATGGAACTATTAAAACGCCAGTGTGCTTTATCTTTTTAAAATAAAGATTTATTTTATCTTATTTTTTTTAAAAAATATCTCTGTGTATGTGTTTCTGTACAAGGACCCCCTGGGGCCGGAAGAAGCAGGGGAGCCAGAGATCTCAGCAACAGCAAGTTCCTGAACAGGAGTGTTGGGAGCCAAGCTCGGGTTCTCGGGAAGAGCAGCTAACACTCTCGACCTCAGAGCCATCTCTCCAGGCCCATCTGCTAGACCTTCACAAGAAGGTTCAGCGTGGCAGAGTGAGGCGATCAGATCTAAAACCCAGTGGTATTCCTTTTCAGCAGAGTCAATTCTGAACCTAAACCTGAGTTTCCTCATGAACATAGTGACAGAAAATGTACTAATCACCCTGTGGACTTTTTAGGAGGACTAATTAAGTCAGCAAATGATGTCGTACGTTCAGCCCAATTTACTGGGTCAGAGGCTGTGCAAACGGGATGTAGAAATGTAAAGTGTATTCAGTGATTTCAGTTCTCATTTTCCCATGAGAATTTATTGTCTCTAAGTTAGAGACAAAAAAACCTGACATCTGAAGAGATTACAGAATTACCCTGAACCAACACAGGTCTTAAATTTGCTGCAAAAGCAGGAGGATTTGAACTCAAGCTCTGGTAGATGGAAACGTATTTTTAAAGCTCAGCGAGTCCCTTACTATGCTAGATCCTATCCTTATTGATAAGGGGCAGAGCCAGGCTTAAACCAGGTCTCCTGTCTCTGAGCCGAGCGTATGTTAGGGTCTTGGTCTTCTGGGATCAAATCCTAGGAAGCGTACACCAGTATCATGTGCGTGTCACGAGCGCCCTCTACTGGCTGTTTTGAGAAGTGACAGGGCCGTCAGAATTCATACTGTCTACATAGCCTTTAATCTTAAAGGGATCCTTTTGTCAGTTTTATTCATATTTTAAGACATTTATTTATATTTTATTAGAAAGTCATTCTAAGTATTTGGAAATCCATGACTATGTATAGTGAGTTTTATTTTTTCTGATTCTCCACGACCGTGCCCCAACCCCAACACCTTCTCCCTGCGCTCCAATCCACCCCCGCCCTGCCCCAACATTATTCAAAAATAATTTTGTTTGGAGAATTGTCTTCTGGACAGTAAGAGAGCACGGAGCATGTCTCACCCGGCGATCCTCTCCCATGGGAGTCATTTGCCTTGTTGTCTTTGAGAGGTTGGAGGAGAGTGGATCCGGGCATCTGATACTGCATCTGACTCCGGGCTGTGCTCTGCCCCCTCTGAGTTGCTGAACTTGGAATTACAGTGTCCAAAGCTACTTGACTGCAAAAGGCGGGTTAACATTCTTCTGCTTGAAGCGCGGCTGTCGAATTTCTTAGCACGGCTTAAACGCTACACTGTGAACTGCTAATTAGCTCCATAGGTAAATGCGCTTTCTGGGCAAGTCTGGGCACCTGACTGTAAGAGCGGACACCCACGTGAGAAGAAAAGAACTGACTTCCCAAAGTTATCCTTGACCTCCTCTCATAGGCTATGTTACCTGCGTCCACACACATACATCATACACACCATAATTAAAAAATAATTGAATACTACACTGGTTGGAGTCTAGTTTTAAAAATAACTCACCGTGTCACTTCCCCCTCTTCTCTGTTCCACGCCCAGTGTAGAGAGACTGTAAATGCACAATAGAAAACATCACAGTGGCTTGTTTACTGGCTTAAATGTATCCATGAGTCAAAAATAGTTTCTAGAAACATGTTTAGAATTAAGTTCTTTTGTTGTTGTTGTTTTTTTTTTTTTTTTTAGAATTAAGTTTTTAAGTGAAACAAATCCGGACGTTTGGGAATCTAACTTCAGAATTCAAACAAGTTGGTTTGACCTGCCTATACTATCACACACACACACACACACACACACAAACACGTGTGCGCGCATATGTGCGCGCCTCTTTGAGTCAGGGTGTCATTGTGTTCCCAGTCTGGCTTTAAGATTCAGCCCTTCCTGGCTTGGTCTCCTACGTGCCAGGTGACAGGAATGAACTGACATACCCATCCCGTCACTAAGGTTCTAAGTTAATACTGCTGTATCTGAAAAGAAACACGCTGGTGGTCATATGGTTGCTCCCACGAAGTGCGTGGGGAGACAGAGCTTCTAGGTGAATTGCATGGGACCACTATTCCCAGAAGCACAACAAGCTCTATAAATGTCAAGAGATGCAGGTATTTGGAATAAGGAAATTTTTCGCTGTGCATTTCTTAGTCTGTATTAGTTACTGGCTCCTGGTGATGCTGAGATGTGTCTATACTCTGCATCCCTTACTGGCTCCTGGTGATGCTGAGATGTGTCTATACTCTGCATCCATTTCTGGCCCCAATGATGCTGAGATGTGTCTATACTCTGCATCCGTTACTGGCCCCTGATGACGCTGAGGTGTGTCTATACTCTGCATCTGTTACTGGATCCTGGTGATGCTGAGGTGAGTCTATCCCCTATATCAGTCACTGGCCCCTGATGATGCTGAGGTGTGTCTACACTCTGCATCTGTTACTGGATCCTGGTGATGCTGAGGTGAGTCTATCCCCTATATCAGTCACTGGCTCCTGATGATGCTGAGGTGTGTCTATATTCTGCATCCATTACTGGCTCCTGATGATGCTGAGACATTTCAGCTTCTCCTGGCACGAGGGCAAACATATTATTTTAAGCATCCTCCTGCTCAGTTCTCCAGCAGTTAGCAAACAGTCCTTCATTTTCAAATTTGAGAAAACTCACCAAAACTTTTCCCTGATAGCTTACTTCTTGCAAATGAGGGAAGATTGTGGGCACAGAGGCAAGGAACTCAATCACAGCGCTGACAGGACCTGTCAGTAGCAGTCTGGAGGTGTTTTTCTATCTTATTTAGGTGGCATTTTCACAGTTGGGACCGGGTGGTAAGGTCCCGGTGATGTATGCAATTGTACAGGAGTCTCGGCCGCTCCCTCTCTTCAGACCGACTGTTTTGTATAATCATTCCATTTGAAGAGGTCAGTCGATTAAGTGCACAGAATAAGACTGCCCTGGGCTGCAATTCCATACCTGTCACCTGCCTGCGAGGCAAGCTGAGGTCATTTGTTACCTTCCTTTCATTCTTCAAGTCTGAAATAGGAATAGGAAGATCTCCACCCCCAGCATCCCGTGAGTCACAGACCGACAGTATATGGAGATTGCTGGGGTTTGTGTCTGGAAGAGTGGCCAGTGGCTCGCTCCTGCGTTTGACATAAATTGGATGGCTATGAAGTGTCAGGGGCTGACCCACATTCCAGAGATTCATCAGAAACTAAACACACAGACCTAGGGTGCCCCGTGAGCCTGATTCTAGTTGAGAAAGACTAAGGCTAAACTACGGAGGCTCGGGCTATAAAGGAAATCGAGGCAGAGTGAAAGTGGATGCTGATGGTGGTGCTGCCTTTGACAGAGAAAGAGCAGTCTCTGCCCCTGTCTCTCTCTGCCTCTTGCTGTGTCTGGCTCTTTCTTTCTCCCTACCTGCTCTCCGTTTCTGTGAGAATAGCATTTGGGAAGACACCAGAGTGAACTATGAAGGAAGGTAAGTTTCAGGCTTGGAAGCAGGCACTAGGCACTGGCTCGGGGCTTGGGACAGGGCAGCAGTAGCTACCGTGGTGGTGTTAGAAGTATGTCAGGAAGCAGATTGTTGCTGCCTGCGTGTGGGAAGCCGGGTGGTGGGGGAGGGAAATGTGTTTTTCTGCTTCCTTGGTACCTTTGCATCATCCCATGTTGGCACCTAACACACTCAGAGAAGGTACGAATATTCATTTAATGCAGACTTGAGGAATGTTCTCTTTTGTGAACACCCTTGACCTGTCCTCAGCTCCAAGGAGTTTCACAGCCTGCTGAGAGCTGGAACTTGGGATGCCTGGCTTGGAGAAGAAAATTAAGCTACCCCAGCCCTCACTCACTCTGCCATTTCTATCAATGCTGTTCAGTGTCGTTGATATTGTTGTTAGCATTTGGGTTTTATTATTTAAAAAGTCTTTAATTCATTTTTATTTTATGTATATGGGTGTTTTCCTGTGTGTATGTCTGCAGAGCACATGTGTGCTTGTTACCCTTAGAGGCCAGAAGATGGTGTCGGATCATCTGGAACTAGAGCCCCAGCCCTGAGCCACCCTGTCGGTGCTGGGAATTGAACCCGGGTCCTCTGTAGGAGAAGCAGGTGCTCTTAACCCCTGGGACATTTTTGCAGACTCTAGCTTTTGCTATTATTTTAAAAGGATTTCTTAACAATAGTCATTACTGTCCAGAAGGTTTCATATCTGTACATTAGGGGGATGTAGCTACTAACTCCAGTTAGCCCTTGTGAAAATTAACCTAGACTGTTTGCACGTGTGCTAAGTAGGAAAGCCGTGTTCGCCCTTTCCAGGAAAAGAACCACAGCTAGAGGTGGTGCCTTCCCTCCTGGGCGCAGAAGCTGGTGCTTTATTTCCAAACTCGAGGAAGAGCACCAAGCAGCATGCCTTCCTGCAAACACAAGCCATCAAGAACACATTTCATTTCACAGGGGTATGAAGCAGCGGGACCATCACGTACCAGGGGCAGAATCCTTTTCCGAAGGATGCTAGGCTGTGCCTGGACTCTGATTGGTCCCACCTGTGATATTTATTGCTTTCTCTTTTTACATGTTAGTGGGCTTTTTTTCAGGGGAGGGAAGGGGAAGTACATGCCACAGCAGGCATGTGGGGGTCAGATCAACTAGCAGGAGTTAGTTCTCTCCTACCACACGGGTAGAACTCAGACTGTCGTTGACTGGGTCATCTTGCCAGGCCAAAACTTGGTTTTCAAAGTTGCTTTGCAACCAGTTTGTGACCTAGTAATAGAGAACTAATAGGTTGACATAGATGATGTGTTTTTATTTTAGCTCTTCATCAGCAGCTGGATCAGCTCCCTAAAGATCCAGGTTCCTACAGCATAGAAACTGGAAAACAGCCGGGCGGTGGTGGTGCTCGCCTTTAAGCCCAGCACTCGGGAGGCAGAGGCAGGTGGATCTCTGTGAGTTCGAGGCCAGCCTGGTCTACAAGAGCTAGTTCCAGGACAGGCTCCAAAGCCATAGAGAAACCCTGTCTCGAAAAAAAAAAAAAAAGAAAGAAAGAAACTGGAAAACAAACATTTAAAGCCATTTGCCAAATACGTAAATTTATTATTGTTACTTTTAGTAGAAGTGGGGCTTTATGTAGCCCAGTCTGGCCTTGAACTTTCTCTAAAGATGAGGATGACCTGAACTCCTGATCCCTGAGTCTTCCTTACCAGCGTTCTGAGATTCAGCTGTGAGCCACCACGGGTGGTTTATGTGGTTCTGAGGGCTTCCTGCACGCTCAATAAGCCCTCTGCCAACTGAGCCACATCCCTGGCCCTCAAGGCATTTTGAGCTGAAACCATTAAACGATGGCTTCCGAATTCTTCCTGCCATTCTACACTGCTCTGAAATATACTAATGATCCATTTAAAACCAGCTTGCCACTCTGTTCACACTGGTGTGTGTGGGTGTCTGCTTCGGTGCAGAGGATGAGATGCCAGGACTTAACCCAGCCTCCGGGAGTTCACAGTTGGCATGACACAGGTCTGACAAACTAGAAAGCCCCCACCCCCACTCCAAGGAACAGTTCCTACAGGTGAGAAGAAATGTACTCTGTGGGAGTATTGGTGTTTGTTCTCCTAAAAAGCCATTTAAACAGGATTATAAGCAATGAATCAGGCCTTAGAAAGTATCCCTCTTATTTATCTGAAAAAGTTTACCAGGTACAGAGGAGTATAAATGTTGTTGAAGAGTGTAGGACTCTTATGCAGGACTACAAGGATGGGTTATTCCCATGTAGACACTTGCCTACTGATACGCAGCTGGAGGCAAACCAAAAAAATCTCCTCTGAAACACTGAGTCGGCAGCAAAGCAAATCGCTGTGTTTATGGAGGCAAGAGGGTCTTGGATAAACACATAAATAAAGTAAAAATAAGGAGACTGGTGTAATCATAGGCTCTTTCCTACCGAGGAGAACTGGAGAAATGCAAATTCTACTTACTAGGCTATCAGGGAGCTCCGAATGCTTCATGGTAGAGTCAGGAAGTAAATGAGACTAGAATGAAACTAGACGTGCTGGCCAGGACATCTCTAGGACTCACATTCAGAGCCATAAAGTTAGTCTGGAAAACTAGTGTATGCAATAAATACGCTTGTTTTTATGCGGGGGCTCAGGCTGGGATGTTTGCACCCGACGCGATATAATGCAGACCAAAGGCCCCGTGGCCTTCGCAGTGCATTTTCCAGGAGGGATACCTGGCTACCTGCTCTTCTGTGCTGCTAATGGGCCATGGCTAGAAAATACCATGTTTCCCACAGGGTCTCGTGGGTGAATGCTTTGCCTCATTATTTGCGAGGCTGGTCCTGGCCGGATGCTCTAAATTGGGGGTCTTTGGTAGTATATTATGCCCGACTCTCACACTTAATTTTCTTCATGCTAGTTGGCCATGGAGTGACCAGCCTCATTTTCCTGGTGACATAGACAGAGTCGTTTGTGCTGTCATGCCTTTTCACTATAATATTTGGGATTCTTTTTTGAACAGTGAGCCCAACAACTTTCTTCCTCCCTCAAGCTGCATCTCTCCGGGATTTTTGTCACAATGAAAAGCAAGCACGTTAATACACTGAGTTCGAGCGTGCGTAGGCAGGGCCACTTTTCAACAGGAATTAGCTCAAGAGACCAGTAAGGGTTTCACACTCAACAAAAGCCACATTTATTTACAGCAGGGCATTTTCAGGCTAACCAAGACCTTACTGTTTTAGGAAACCGATGTTCAGAATGTTATATTAAAATCGTGTATTAGCCACAAGAAATGGAACCGTGTTGAGTGAGGGGACCCAGCTGGAGTTCTAACTGCTTCTTCTTGCAGCCCCTCTAGCCCATCAGTTAACATCCAGGGTTTCATCCCAGGTTCTGTAAACAGGAGATGGGGCCACCAGGGGCCAACTTCATGGGGTGTTGAGAATCAAACAGGACAACAGCAAAGGATCTTAGAATTTGTAATGTGATATTAAAGAGGATTGATATTAAAGAGGATTTCTCCAGCTAGGAGAAACATCAAAAGATATTGATAACATATCCTAATTCCATTTTTTATTAAACCACTCACTGCCTTGTAACCTTGGTCATGTAACTTAATATCTCTGAGCTTGGACTTCCTTATCTGCTCAGTGAGAATAATAATATAACTTGGGTAACGGTGCTGTTGTGACGACCAAACTTAGGGTTATGAAAATATTTAGAAATAGAATCATTTATTCAATAAAGCCTGCATAATAAAGTGTCTCAAGAGACCAGATAATTGTGTGATAAAACAATAGAGCCAGTGAGATGGCTCCGTTGGTAAAGGTGTTGGCCACACAAGCCCAGCAACCCGAGTTCAAGCCCCAGAACCCGTATAAAAGTGGAAGGAGAGGATGGAGTCCTCTGACATCCGTAAGTACATCACAGCATGGGCACGTCCCACAGGTACAGTAAGTTAAAACAATTTAACCAGCAAGGCATTGCATCTCCTGGAAACTCCTGCTCATCATCTTGATGATGGTGTTGAGCTTCCCTTCTGCAGGTGTCTCAATCTTGGGGACTCTATTCCTGCATTTGGTACTGAAGGACTAGCAAAGGCCTCTCTTAAAATGCCACCCACCAAGAACTGTGGCCACAGACGATGTGCCACTGATCAAAGCTCAGGTCTATGAGCAACAGAGCAAAAATACAGCTCTGACTCTCTCCTATGTCATATGTACAGTGAGTGCTGGGTTTGCAAATATTTATGTCCTCAAATTGGGTGACAATCTTTTTTTTTAATATTTATTTATTTATTATGTATACAATATTCTGTCTGTGTGTATGTCTGCAGGCCAGAAGAGGGCACCAGACCTCATTACAGATGGTTGTGAGCCACCATGTGGTTGCCAAGAATTGAACTCAGGACCTTTGGAAGAGCAGGCAATGCTCTTAACCGCTGAGCCATCTCTCCAGCCCCTTGGGTGACAATCTTTAAGACTCCTGTGTATTACTATTCTTTGAGGGTCCTTGTGACTCCGGTGCCACCACACAGGAGAGGTGAAGTCGATTCATTGTTAATGGTGTACTGTCAACTTGGATTTCTCCATCTCACTGACGTCTTCTGGTTCCAGCCACATCCCTACTATTATCTTCAGATATTCTCCCACCACACCTTTCTCACTTGAGAGATTTTCTCACCAGAATACTATGGATATTTACGTACAAAAGGCTTTGGATCGCTAACGGCTTTGGGAACCTGCTTCAAACCTGTTGTTAACTATGCTCACATGCCACTGTGCGTTCTGCTAAAAAATCGACAGCAACCGAACCATCTGTTCAGAGAAGAGGATTCTGGAGTCACCCTTGCAATTTTATGTGCAGGTCCTTCTGCTAGACACAACTCAAGTTGCTCAAAGGTTTAACACTAAGATGACCTAGGTGAGTGGACACTGTAGCCTGTTGGCTTGACTACACTGTAGGTGGCCTGTCCTTCAGATAGAAACTGGCACCCGCTCATGGGCAGTAAGAGGATGTGAGCTCCCGCTTCTGGCCTCAGTGGTTGAGATCAGATGTTGTCCTTGATCCAGGCTGGGCTGGACTTAGCTAGAGAAGACTGGACTTGGAACATGGAGGTGTGCTGGGGAAGGTGCTTTCCACTGAAGACAAAGTGAGGCAGATGGAGCAGTGGGTTGGGGTGGGGGAGCAGATGTGCAGAGGGGTGAGAGGGGATGAGACTGAGCAAGGGAGCAGAAGAGCACGACCGAGGATGCTGCGAGTTGTCTGCGTCTTCTTCCACCCACGCCATCCAGAAGGCCGATGATGCCCCGTCCTCCACCGTGCGAAAGATCCTGAGCCTTCCCCATGTTGTAGTGTGCTCTTCCTTCACAGCCACGTTGAGCAGGCCTTTGCTGGTTTTAACCAGCTGGCCTCTGACTAGAATGAGTGTGGGGTGTCTATTGTGAGGTTGGATTGGGACCTGTCTGGGAGGGCTAGTCATCTCAGGTGGGCTGGGCAGGCACTGGCCTTTCTTTCCCAGGACAGGCTCTGCGTGACCACAGATCTATCACCCATTAATGAATTCCATAAGCATCGCAGGGGATGTCTACATGAATAAAATCAAGTTCTCTCTCTTTAGGAACTCGATGCCAACAGCCTAAACATCTTCTTTAATCATATCTACAGCTCAAGAAAAACTACAATTTTAATTTACGATTTAAAAATATTTTTCCTGCCGGGCGGTGGTGGCGCACGTCTTTAATCCCAGCACTCGGGAGGCAGAGGCAGGCGGATCTCTGTGAGTTCGAGACCAGCCTGGTCTACAAGAGCTAGTTCCAGGGCAGGCTCCAAAGCCACAGAGAAACCCTGTCTCGAAAAACAAAACAAAACGAAACAAAAAAATTTTTTTCCTTTCCACTGTGCAGCAAATGTTATAAAAAGAAACCTTAAGAAAGTTTAATGCCCAGATATTTCTAGTTAGTCCTTTAGAAGACAATCTGATGTTATGAGGCTAGTTTTATGTATTTATTATACAGAATATTTCAATGTTTAAAATTTCAATATAAAATTTCTAAGACAAAATCATGAGAATTTATTATATATGCCTCAGAGATTAGGTATCTATGTATACATATTGTACACACCCACATATATGCTGTTACTTTCATGTTTTTGTCAAGGCCTGAAGCTCTGACATGGGAGCTATGCACATTCTCTCTGTCAATGCTTTTGCCTGCCACTGCTCCCCAGACTTCAGACGTGAGGCTGTGGACAGAGAAGATGATCACCTCCTAATTCTTTGTTTTCTTTTTCTCTCACACACAGGGGCCTTCTGCATGCTATACAAGTGCTCTGCTGCTGAGCCACAGCCTTTAGTTTGCTTTGAAATTTTTCTCTTTGAACTGCACATTCTAGCGAGGCAGCTCCTTCCACAGCCCTTGGAAGGAAGCATGAGAACAAGAAGGGGGTGGGGGGGGATGAAGAGAGCAGGGACCAAGGACAAGGAGAGGCAGCAGCAGAGGGAGTCATACTGAAGCAAGGAAGGGCACATTGAAGCAAATGGTCCTGTTGAACAGTGATAGCCTTCAATGTCTAAAGCTCTGTCTCCCTCTGGTGACCACTCTCGACATCTCTGGTCTCCTATGGTCCAGCCCTGTTTCTCTGAGAAGTTGAAGCCTCCATTGGTCGGTCCCTGTCTTCACTTTCCACTTGAGGACCCTAATGCAAGTCGTAGGCGAATACTGCTAATGGTGCATGATTCTAGAGTGTGGCTGCCTGGCTTTGAGTGCAAAAAAGCAAAATAAGAGTAGAATACGTGTGTACTCAAAGCAGTTAATGGTTTTTCAAGTATCATAAATAATGGTCAAGAATCTATGAAAACATCGTGATAATTCTGTAAAGCTGTGATGGTCTTCTGGACATCAACCTGCCTCAAAGCCTTTTGAAATCCTCTTCCATCTGTTACCCATTCGAAACCATAGTCAAAACACAGGCACATACACAAACCTAATTAATTAGCAGCTAATGGTAAGAGAAGCATTATAGCCAGATGGTGGTGGTGCACGCCTTTAATTCCAGCACTCGGGAGGCAGAGGCCAGCCTGGTCTATAGAACAAGTTTCAGGACAGGCTCTAAAGCTACACAAAGAAACCCTATCTTGAAAAACAAGAGAGACAGAGAGAGAGAGAGAGAGACAGAGAGAGAGAGAGAGACAGAGAGAGACAGAGAGAGAGACAGAGACATTATAAGGAAATAGCCTCCATGAGCAAATATGGAGGAACTCTTGGAGAAGGTAAGGAGGGTCACAGGAGGATACTTCTTGATTTGTGGAAAGGGACTTTAGAGGAAAGTCACTGGGGTTCCATTTGACTCAGGTCAAGAGACCTACTGGGAATAATACATCATTTACCTACTATCGAATGCTTCTCAAAGGTGCACTTCCTGGGAAAGTGGGGGGAGTTAGGGGTAGTAGTGGTGTAGGAGGTCCAGGTCCTTCTGTTTATGTGTTGCTTTCATTGGTTAAATAAACTGCCTTGGCCTTTTGATAGGGCAGAACTTAGGTAGGCAGAGTAGACAGAACTGAAAGCTGGGAAGAAGGGCAGTGTGGCAGATGCCATGGTTCTCCTGCCTGAGATGGACGCTGATCAGTAAGCCACAGTCAAGTGGCGATGGGTTAAACTAATATGTAAGAGTTAGCCAATAAGAAATTAGAACTAATGGGCCAGGCAGTGTTTAAATGAATACAGTTTCTGTGTGATTATTTTGGGTGTAAGCTAGTGGGGCAGCTGGGATGACAAGCAGCCCGCTCCTCCTACTATATAGTATTGGAGAGATTAAGCAAATAACTGGTCCTTTCATTAGCAAGGAGAAAAGGGGACATAGGAAAGGAGCACTTCCCAGAGACATAAGGTCTCTAGGGAACTTAGGGAACACAATTAGCAACCAAACAGGGCAGTGCCAGGAAACCATGCAGGATCACGTATCCAGCTTTCCACCTGGTGATGCTACTTAGCTTCCCAAGGCCCTGGATTCCTATCACACGTGGAAAATGGTGATGATGGTACATGAGAACCACTGAAAGCTCAAATGTCTATCAATGGACTTAAAAGCAATGGAAAATAGCATCCACACCAGGAGCACCGAGAAGTGTTTGGGAGACACTGGGCCATACTCAGTAATAGTATTACTATTTTTTTTTTAATTCAAGGCTAAAGAAGAACATTCAGATTTCAGAGACTGACAATTTTATTAAAATAGAAATGACTACAGTGGAAAGTGCTATTCAGGTAATTGAGGGTGAGATTTTGCTCTGGGAGGAATCCCCCTACTCCTGTCCTGAAGACCCTTCCTTAAATTCTGCCGGGGAAGGAAGTAGCAGCCCAGACTGAGCTATGTCAAGAATGCAAGGCCAGCAGTATCCTCCTCAGTGCCTGCAGGGGATGCTGCAGGAGAAAATGCAGACAGCAGTCTGCAGCCCTTTTGCACCCTGAGAGCTTAGTTACGCAAGGAATGCTGGGCTACCATGCATTCCAGAACAGGAGTTAGTCTGCGGCGGTCTTGTTATATGGATGTCCACAATTAGCTGCATGGTGAGGTCTTGCAGCACTCTTTCCCACTCAGGTGGCAGCTGGTTTCTGAACTCTCGTTCCTGAAGGGAGAGGCCCATCCATTTCAGAGGCATAGTTTTCCCACTATTTCATATGTTGGGGGCAATGTCATACATTTTAGGTGTTGCACGGGTTTTTACAAACAGCCACATAGACTTTGGAATGTGAGATAAAAGGACCCTGGCTGTGACAAATCCAGAGACTTTGTCTTGTCCCATGCTTTCTGCGGGACTCAGATGGGAGAGTCACGTGCTTGTTCAAGCTTGCTAGTTGCCTTTTTTAGTTCCACCTCTGTCACGGTTTGTGAAATCTAAGGGTTCCTAACTCTCCAGGTATCTCTAGCCTGAGGAAAAAAAAATCCAAGGTGGTAAAAGAGAAAAAAACAAAAAAGCAAAAAACAAAAACAAAATAGATTCAAAATGAAATAAAAGAAAAGAAAAAATCCATTTGAGGGGCTCCGTGGATGAGGACATCACCTACACTTTCTCCACAAAAGGTTTTTCAAAGACTTCAAACTGCTTAAATCAATTAACATTTTAATGCCGTTATCCCACAAATTTCACATCTGCAGTGGATTTTCTTATTAATTAGAAGTTGTTGTTGCTGGAGGAATTATTAGATGTTTGCAGGGCACAAATGAGGGCTAATTAGAAGGCGGGATGTACGCTAACAAGGCTGATCAAACAGTGTCTACAGCAACAGAAGACTCGCTCCTGGTCGCTGAGGCTAATTTCTAGTGGAGTCTTGTGTGGGCGGAAGTACAGGTGTGATAGGAGGTTTTAGCACCGCACAGTCTTCCGAAGGAAGACAAACCCTCTGGAGTCTTCTAGCCCCAGGTCCACCAGAAGGGATTATAACCACTCAATGCACCTGGTATGGGATGAGACGCTTCTGCCGCTGTTCAGCTAGATGCTGGAACGCTGTTAAATGGTGACTTTTAGCAGGTGTCCCCTTTGTGTCATTCCCAGCTCCGTAGATCTCATGGGGAGTAAGACAGGGCCAAGTTTCCAGTTGCTTGGCCCAGCTGTAGCTTCCATTTCCACAGTCATTGCTCTGGCTGTTACCATAGTTACAGAAGACAAGTCTGCTAAACCAGTGTAGAGCTACACGGCTAAGACATATGCATTTGCCACAGATGGTGAGGTCTAAGGCATTTCAACTGCCCACGAGATATTAGCTCATTTATTGATGAAGCCAAGTGTATACTGAAGGCCAGTACTGTGATGTGGGTGGTCGTTAACGTTAAGTTCCTGTGAAGACTCTGAAGCCAGAGCCCAGGCCTTGCCCTCAGGAGATGTCGTAGCGATTGTAGTCCTGTACACATGCCTATGGAATCCTCAGGAGATGTCGTAGCGATTGTAGCCCTGTACACATGCCTATGGAATCCTTAGGAGATGTAGCGATTGTAGCCCTGTACACATGCCTATGGAATCCTTAGGAGATG
>JAQHUG010000078.1:6783355-6800521 GCA_028555095.1 Dicrostonyx torquatus
TAGCGATTGTAGTCCTGTACACATGCCTATGGAATCCTTAGGAGATGTAGTGATTGTAGCCCTGTACACATGCCTATGGAATCCTCAGGAGATGTCGTAGCAATTGTAGCCCTGTACACGTGCCTACGGAATCCTCAGGAGATGTCGTAGCGATTGTAGTCCTGTACACATGCCTATGGAATCCATATTTCACATGGTTATGATCCCTTGATAGAAGGAAACTGCCATGCACATCCTGTCAGAAGTCATCACTGGCATATGACACCAGCCTGCTGTTAATACAATAGCCATTATTTCTCTTGAAGATCATCCGCCCACTGTCACCCAGACCACTCTATGGCCATCCGAACCTTCATGAAGGTATATTTAGAGCCCCTGAACCTTCCCCATGGCCTTGTGGCATTGTCCAGCTTAGGACAGGTGCATTTGTTCTCAGCCAGTCACTAGGTCCCCTTGGCCACACAGAAGAACTGAACCGGTTGGTTGTACCTATATCTAGCCATTTCTTGCAAGTCAATGTCTACGAAGGTGACTAGTAGCACAGATGCATGAAGACATTGGCCCATTAGATGACAAAGCAGCTATCATTGTCCTAGACACAATAGCACGGACCAGGTACTGCCAGACCTTTATGAGCTGTTCAAGAGAACCCAAAACATGTCATGGTGCAGAACAATGCTAATGTTGGAAACTTTAAAATCTGTAACTCAAACAAAACAAACACACACACACACATTTCATTCTTACTACATTTATTTTACAAGCAGCTTAGACTGACTCTGCCATAGGCTGGTCATTCTATTCTCGAGAGACATAAACAGAAAGTGCTAAGAAAATGTAGAAATGAATGATTGGCATGGCCTGAGTGACAGAGACCACGTAGGGGGCCGGGGCACTGCAGTCAGGCAGCACATGAAGGGTGAGATCTCTGGGCTCTTCCTATTACTTTTTTTCCTTTTTTTTACAATAAACCATTCAAAAGCTGATGACTTTGGAAATTATAAGATGTTTTAAATTATAGATAAAGTCTATATACATGACCATATTAAGTCCATATGTCCCTTGAAGGCTGTTCCTGGCTCCTCATGCATGTTATTTTATGATGTAATATGTTATCAATGGGGTAAATAAATCCTTCAGGCAAAACACCTCTGAAAACTAAGAAATTCTAACACACACCATAAGTTTAAGAACCTATTAGCAATACTCTGCTTAAAGAACATTTAATGTGTGAAGACATAACTGCAGCTGAATGTTGCCCTAAGGACCTGCCCCACTTACCGTGAACTTGTATATGAAGTAAGATTTCAATGACGTTCCAAAGACAAAGTGCTTTTTTTGTAATTTCCTTATTACGTATACAGTATTCTGTCTACTTGTATACCTACAGTCAAGGAGTGGGCACCAGATATCATCATTACAGATGGTTGTGAGCCACCATGTGGTTGCTGGGAATTGAACTCAGGACCTCTGGAAGAGCAGCCAGTGCTCTTAACCTCTGAGCCATCTCTCCAGCCCCCAAATTGCTTCTTTTAAAACAATTGAATGAATTATTGCTGGGTATGCATATACTGATGTGTGTGGGCATATGTTTGTGTATGTGTGTATGTGCATTTGTGTGTGTGTGTGCACATGTTTATATATGTGTGTATGTGTGTACATTTGTGTGTACATGTGTATATATGTCTGTATGTGTTTATGTGTGTATGTATGTGTGTATATATGTGCACGTATGGGTGCACATATGTGCATGTATGTGTGTATGTGTGTACATTTTGTGTGTACACGTGTATATATGTCTGTATGTGTTTATGTGTGTATGTATGTGTGTATATATGTGCACATATGTGCATGTATGTGTATGTGTATATATGCTCATGCATGTCTGTATATGTGTGCATGTATGTGCATAACATGTGCATACATGCATGTGTATATGTGCATGCATGTGTGTGATGTGTGCGTGTATTGTGTATGTATGTGTGTATATGTATATATGTGTATGTGTGTATATATGATCATGTGTATAATGTGAGCACAGGGGTACATGTGACACTGCATTCAGGTAGAAGGCAGAGGACAGCTTTCAGGAGTCTTTTCTCTTCTCCATGGTGGGTCCTGGAACTCAATTGGGTCATCAGGCTTTTGTGGCAAGTGCTTTTACCCACTAAGCCATCTTGTCAGCTCAAGTGCTCTCTTTTGAATAAAAACAAGGTACTGTTTCTATAATAACATATATATACATATATATTTGTGTGACATTTGTATGGGAGAATGCTTCTTTATATTTTTGTAATATGCAGAGTTACACTTTTAGAGAAAGGGGATGCATTTTCCCTGTTCTGGTTTTTGTGCTTTATTACATTTAAAGAAATTTAAGTGAATTTTTGTGGATCTGAGACATATTTCCCAAATTTACAACACCAAAATCCTAAATGTAGAAGTTCTGAAATACAATCTTGAAAAATAATTGTAATTTAAAAATTCCTTATAAGGACATTAGTTTCTTTTTCTTTTTGGTTTTGTTTTAAGATAGGGTTTCTCTGTGTGATCTTGGTTGTTCTGGAACTTGCTCTGTAGATCAGGTTGGCCTCGAAGTCACAGAGATTCTCCTGTCTTTACCTCCCAAAAACTTGGATTAAAGGTGTGTGTCACCACCACCTGGCTTCTTTACACTTTTAAAAGATTCGTTTTCTTGAGAAATTACAATATGTATATAAATACGTGTGTGTGTTTGTGTAACAAGTAGGTACCCACACACACATAGATACACATGCACATATGCATATATGCACACAGAATGTAGAACACTTCACAATGAAAGAGACAACAGTAAGGGGTAATAATGACAGGTGCAGACACATGCAGTAAGTAGAACTATTAATAAAACACAACAGGAACCTCAACTTACAAACTCGTATCTTTATGGCTTGTAATTGTTTACACTCAGTTTTTTGAAGATTTATTTTAATTTTTTATGTGTGTGTGTGCACGCTCGTGTGTGCATGTGTATCCGCATGCACAAATAAGCATGGGGCCCCTGGATGCCCGAAGATGGCATCTCATCCTCAAGCTCTGGAATTACAGGCCCTTGTGAGCCCACCAATTGGACAGTTGCCTTTTTAGCTATATCCATCTAAAATACTGTTATAGAGATTCTAAGTTTGTGATCAGATAGAGCTAGAACTGAGTATGCAGTTGCCCTGGAGCTGAGCTCTCTGTACTCAGCTCAGTCCATAGACTAAAGGTCTAGAGAAACTGCAAGTGTAAACCAGTCTGAGACCTTTCGGATGTCTATGGAAGCAGAATTGGGGCCCGGCTCTTAAAACTCTCTCCGTGGGTATTTGTCCTTCCTAGGTTTCTGCTGAACAGAGGGTGCTGCCTACCGCAAGGATGGCTTTTCCTGCTTAGTCCACCAGAAACCTGGATTGACTTCATCTGGAAACACTTTCACAGGCTCTTCCAAAATAAAGCTCTCCCGGATTCTATCAGGCACCCATTCCACCTAATGTGGTTAACTAACCAATGCACCCAATTAACCTAATAACTGCTTCGCAGACTCGGCTGTCTGCTGTCTTCCATACCTGTCACGTCCCCGATGGAAGTTTCAGTTTTTCGGATTTGGGCTTTCAAGGTTGCAAAATTAGGGATTTTAATCTTTTGAGAACTTAGATTTTAATCTTCCTGGATGTCAACATTTGAGACTGTGGCATCCAGGATGGGCTTTTGAGGATTACGGTAGACACTGGAATTATACACATCAAAATTCAGCCTGTTTATTTTAAAGTTCTGTGGCTGGATGAGTGCATATCCCTGTGTAACCTCTGCGGTTTTGTTTTGACAGGAGACAGAAAATACCATCTGAGCCTTAAACCTGGGCTTATGGACTGTTTCAGATTAGACTTTACACTTAGCTACGTCAACTTCTGTAATGGACCAGGAACTGGGACTGTGAAGGAGCAGACGTTGCCCCGGCTCAAAAGGAGCTTGCTGTTTAATAGCGCAGCTAGAGACCTGAAAGTGCAGCTGTTGTATGGTACGTGTGATCAAGGACGTCCATCCATCCAGCACAGCCCCTTACTTGTTTCCCTGACACAATCCGATCCCGAGCTACCTGTCAGGGTAGCCTACTGCTGGGTGTCGGAGACGAACGGTGAGTTTTGGGCTAGGGAAGGACAGAGAACCAGAAGGCCATATAGGAGTACCCACTGTGTGCATGGGTGTACGTGCATGCGTGGGTGCACGTGTGGGCATGGGTGTGGGCATGCACGCGTGCATGCACACATGTGCACCCGCACATGTGGGCCAGATATCTTAAACCACAGAGCAGCAGAAGCCAGGCTGAGAAAGGCACCGGGGCTCTTCAGTCCCCTCTGTGATTCTTCCAGCTCAGTCCAGGTCTGGAAGGGGTTGTAGAAAACCTCGCAGAGGGTTAAGAGATTGCTTGGTAGATTGATTTATGACTGCTTAATGATGGAGAATGTGTGAGAGAGCATCTCATGAAATGACATCCCACCCCACCCCACCCCCGCAAAGCTTCTGTTTTTCATGCTACAATCAGGCATAGAAAAATGTCTGTCTAGCCGACAAGAAGTCTATGCCAACACCGATCCGTGTGGCAGCCGCGCCAGGAAGGCCATTTACTAGTAAAGGGAGGACAGAGAACAGGCCTGGGTGTCTGGTACCAGCCTCCCCACCCAGCCCTGCTGGCCCAGCTCCAGGTGCTGACAGCCAGAGGTTGGGCAGTGATGAAGTAGACACTGGCAGGCATTCCCAGCCAGCAGCAATGCTATTGAGATAAGCAGGCTGGGTGGCTGCCTGTGTCCCCTCTCTGTCTCCAGGCAGGCAGACCATGGCAGCCAGAGCAAGAGACTCCTGGACCAGAATGCCTGCTTTTGTCCAGAATTGGCCAGACTCTCTGTTTCCTTGGTTGTGCTGGGTTTCTACATCGCCAGCAATGAGGATGTTAATAGAAACAATCAGATATTTGGTGGCTCACCTCCTCCACCTCTAGCCAGGCAGCTGGATTTGGTTCTTTAACCTTCGGCCACTCTTCCACAGTCTCTCCTGTTTCTCCATACATTTTAATGAAGATGGGATGTATAGAGCCAGCTTAGTATTGGAAAGCCTGTTTAGGCCCCAGCACTGAGGGCATTTATGGTCCAAAGCATTGCAAAATCTTTAAGGGCATTCCTAATCTACCCACTAGGTGCCAGCAGTGTTCCCTCTAGCTGTAACCATCAGGGACCTCATGAACTTAAAACTAAATGTCCCCTAGAGAGCAAAGCTGCCCATGGTGGATGAGCACTTGTTATTCATCCATCCATCCATCCATCCATCCATCCATCCATCAATTCAGTGGTGCTGGGTTTGAACCCCAAGGCTTTGTGAGTGCCTGACAACCACTCTCATACATCCCAAGCCCTCAGACCTGCGTTCTCATCCCGACTTTGAAACTTACAAAGTCACTTACTCTACCTCTGGCCTAATTTCTTTACTCATATTTTCTAGGGGGCTGGAAGTTTCTGAAACATAAGCATAAAGACGCGAGTTTGAGTCCCGGCACTCACCCCCAAAGCCAGGCGCTGAGGTGCTCATCTGTTCTCCTAGATGAAGCAGAGGTAGAGACAAGCTGATCCCTGGACCTGGCTAGCGAATGCACGCTCTCCAGGTTCAGTGAGTGACTGCCTCAAAAATAAGATGGAGAAGGGGAGAGGGAGACACTTGATGTTGATGTCTGGCCTCCAAACACAGGCACACACATGGGCACATGCGGACATGAACATGTAAGTATACTACACACATGTGCACACACACACACAAACATGGGTGTAAATGTTTTCTACAGTTGTTATACAAACTGGGGAAAAGTAATGTTGGTTATTTCCTGCTTGTGGCATTCCTTCAAAATTGAGGTATTTTTTATTATTGGTGCTGTCCTGGATAATCTTTACTTTTGTAACTTCAGTGTTCTGGTGACAGGGTGGCTCGAGGATGGTGGTGACAGAGATGGTGGAGCTGGCAGAAAGTTCCTTGGCTCTGTAGCCTGCCATGTAAGGGAACTGAGCTTGGCGTCGTTTGGGAAAGTTATTGTTCTCCCCATTCCTGAAGAATGGTCGCAGATGCCCGAGGCAGAAGCAGGGAGAGGCTCTGTGTTCTCACTGTGACTCTGAGGTTTGCACTTCAGCCTTCTCTCTTATGAGTAAGTGGATCGCTCATGGTTTCCGAGGCCCAGATTTTAATTCTGCAGACTTTCCGAGTCAGGGCTTAGAGTGGCTCCAAACTGAATTAGCAGAAAAGTTTCTAGTGGGTTGAAAGGGGGATCATTTTATAAGGAAATGTAATTTTGCTTGTTTGTTTTAAATTTAATTAATTAATTAATTTTTGTTTTTTCAAGACAGGGTTTCTCTCTGTAGCTTTGGAGCCTGTCCTGTTACTTGCTCTGTAGACCAGGCCAGCCTCGAACTCACAGAGATCCATATGCCTCTCCCTACTGCAGTTTCCCCTCTGTCCTCTCCTCCCCTCACTCCGTCTTCCCTGTCCCTTCAATCCAGGAGATGTAATTTTTGGAAAGACAAAAAGTTTAAGGCTGTTTAGAGCTGTTGATCAGGGTTTAAGAATGTCTGTTCTTTGCGTCCGTCTACCACGTCCTCGTTCCTGACTCTTATCCTGAAAATTTCACACTGAATTGTGTTCCTCAAGTAATGAGCATTCTCTTCTTGCTTCATAGGAATGGAAAACAGGAAGAAGCCCAGAAAGATGAGGCACGTTTTGAAGTTCAGCGAAGTATGACGTGGTGCTGGAGATATGGTTTGATGATGAAGAGCCCTCACTGTTCTTGCATAGGATCAGGGTTCAGGGTCCCAGCATTCGCACAGCGGCTTGTCACCATCTGTGACTCTAGTTCCAAGGAATCTGATGCCTTCTTCTGAATTCCAATGACAAATGCATGCACATTGTACACATACGTGGGTGCAGGCAAAACACTCACACATACTGAATAAATCTTTTTTTAAAAGGTATAAATGACAAGCTACTCCTTCCTCCTGTGTTCCTCCCCATCCTGTCCCGCCCTCCTTGCCTATCCTTTCTTGTTATAGACCTCCTATAAAATAGCAGAGAAAAATGAAACAGTAAACTTCCATTTCATGGGAATGAGCCACGTGTGAAATAGAAGTGTACACTTCAGTTTTGTAAAAGTTGAGTGAATGTTTGGGTGGAATAAATAAATGTTCAGTACCTAGGATTCAAGAGTAAAGAAGGATCTACATCCAGACAGGAGGACATCTAGAAGAGAGCTGTGAAGATCCTATTAGGAAATTAACTGATGTTAAATGAAATCTAGTTATAGAGTGGTGCTTGCATAGATTAGGCGGTCAACACATTTCAGGAGAAAGAGAAGAGGAGGAAGGATTCTACAGGGCAGTAAGTGTTGCATTAAGAACATGAGAAGGGAAGATGACTCCTCAGGAATTCAGAGACTCTCACAGGCATGGGTGAGTCAGAGCAAACTCCTGAGGTAAACATGGAGAGACATGTGTGATGTCTACTTGAGTAGAAGCAGAGACCTCAACCCGGCCAATATTTAAGAACTCCTAAGAGACAGGCACTCATGGGACAGCATTCCATTAAACAGAACCTCTTGAATTGCTAGAATTTTTCTCAGCTCCTTAAGCTCTCAAGATAGTGCAGGAAGCAAAACTTGGTGCTTAGTGTCTTAACCAATCTATTTTTAGAATGCGGGAGCATAAAACATGCCGGTGAGATGTGTGTTCTGAGCCTCCAAGGCTTGCATAGGAAGAAACACAGCTGTCTTCTACATGGAAACAGGAAAGAGGCTCACCCTATTCACCCCCTTAAGCCTGGCCGTGGCTCTCGAATGTTCTTTGTTCTCTCCAGACAGGCATGGAGTAAGTCCAGGTACTGGACCTGCTTTGGACTCACACAGTTGTGTCTGAGTTCTTGGATTTTCAATTTCTAATCCCTAAACCCACACTTTCCCACATGAGAATGAACATCCAACTCTATGTCTTCCATTTATCCATCAGTCGTGCCAAAATATGGTCTTGAGGTCACCTGATCCCTTCTTTATTTCTACTTAAAGCAGGAAAGTCTAGCTTGAGGAAAGGGTACCCTAGAAGGTTTGGACCTAGACTATGAGGCTGGAAAAAGTCTTTCAGACTGAGCCTTCTCTGGTATTTGTTTAACCTGTATTTTTAAAAGATGAGCAGGTATTGATTTTTTAAATTAATAAGACATTTATATTGCTTTCTTAATGCTGAAAAATAAGACTAAAGTACATGTGAAGTATGAAGTCACAGTTTTCATTTTTATATCTTTGTAATTGTCTATGAATATTTCTATTCTGGACTAATTTATTGAGAACCATGGTAAAGTATCTGCAGATAATAAAATAAATGATTAACCAGTTGTTTCCAGGAAATAATCTTCTGCCACGCTGTTTTCTTTGGTCTCAGGAAACTATAATTGTCACTGACTGAGTGCTGGTTTCAACATTTGTACACATCTTTGGGGTGCAATTATGCACATAATTCTCTTGAGTTGTCTACTTTGTCAAAAGAGGGATCTATTTATGCTTTAGCAGTGTGGTCTGTCTACTGTGTTCTGGATAGCAATGGAGGCACCATGCTTCAAACTTATTCCATACAGCTGGCAGCCACTGGACCACTTGGACAGCAAATCTGGCTCCTGCCTCTGAAGGCCCAGGGGCATCCAGCTGGGGCCCTTCTCTCATCTTCTTCAATGAATCACTGTATGGAGCTTGTCTCTGAGGGGCTGAATGTCTTAGCAACTCTCCTGTTGAGGGGATAAAGCACCATGACAAAGGCAATTTAGGGAAGGATGGGCTTATGTTGGCTCGTAGTTCAAGGAAACAATTTTCATAGCAGGGGAGTCAAGGAGTTTGAAGCCTTATAAGCCCAGGTGCTCCAGCCCTTTAGCGTGGGTCTTCTTACCTCATCTAGTTACCACAATTCTTCCCTTGCATACCCTGAGGCTAACGTAATCCAAAGAATCCCTCACAGGTGTGTCAAGAGGCATATCTCCCTGGTGATTCCAGAGTCTGTCAAGTTGACAGTGGACACTAACCATCAACTGAACTTCTAGAATCTTTCCTGTGCAGATATAAAATATAACCTTGAATATCCAATTAGTAGAAGTAGTTAGTGGAAAGTAGGAGAGAGGTGATTCATTCCCTTTGGATGCTATGATGTCATTCATGGTTTAAATATTCCAGTTAAGTCTCCCAATGCACCATTTTCCTTTCATAGCTTCATTAGTCAACCACATTCCTTGGGGGATTATTTATTCTTCTCTCGTGCATCCTGCTGTTTTTATGGGGTCTGTTTGATACTGCACGATAACTGGGTCTCTATGAGTATGGATTGCACTGTGACTTCAGAAACAGGGACATATTCAGTTGTCTTCAGAAGCCTCCTCTATGGTGTGCTGGGCTGATTACCTACCTCTCTGATTTGGGGATTCAGTTGTCCCTCCAGTCCCTTCAAGGCCTTGTATCTCTACATGCTTCCCCCTGGCGGCTTGCTCCTGACTTCCCTGTCAATGACTCTGCCCCATTCTCTCTCACTCTGTATTAACTCCAAAGGGTTCTGTGTTCTTCCTTAAAGACCCCATATTTTGTTTTATGGTTGGAATATTGCCTCCAGAATCCCACCTTCTTTCTTTCCTTTTATGAACATGTCTACTTGGTACTTTTTCTTTAGAAACCTTTGTAATCATTCCACTATTGTTATTGTGACTTCCCTGGGACCTTCTGTTTCTACCTTTTGGCACTCTTGGATGTTGCAATACTTATTTATGTATTTGTGTCAATTACTCTATTTACTTAGAGTGTAAACTCACCTGGGATGGGATTTTTATCTGTTTTTACATGATTATGGTTTTACTATTGTAGCTCTAGAGTTCAAAAAAATGATTAAGGATGATATAAAGAATGGATCCAAGAGACCTTCCAAGCCAATGCTGAGAGAAATCCCTGGTCACCAGCTCAGAGTAGGACGAGAAGGGAGATTGACTTCCAAGGGTCCGTCTTCTGATTCTTGGCATGTAGTCTGGTTTTAATACATACATAGTTTAATATGTGAAACTAAGAGTTTGGACTAGACTCTTTCCAATATCATTTCTAGGTCTAAAACTTTGACACATGAAAAATCCTACAAATGTCACTTTGTGTGGTAAAACAGAAAGAGTGCCCCTTCAGAATTCTTCTGAGCTCTTAGGTTAGGAAGAGTCTGTCACCGCCGTCATGACAAGAGGGTGGGAACAGGGCTGACACTGTTCTCTCTTGCTGCAGAGACATAAAGGAGCAGAAAGCATCAGGAGCAGCAATGGCGCTGATCCTGGCAGACAATGGGCTCGCTTCCCAGGGTAACCTTGTGAGAATTAGCAGCCTTCACCAGGGCCCTGGCAAAGCTGCAGGGAAGGTCAGTCTCGTGCTCTGCATTCCAAAGGGCCCTGTTCCCTTCCGAATTTGCTTTTCACCCCATTTATTGTTCTCTAGCTATCATATTTTCTCCAGCTGTCACCTGCCTTCTAACCCCCTCTTCCCTGCCTGTTCTACGGATACACGCAGAGATTTGCCCTCCTCCTCCTTCACTTTGTTAATGCTACAGTCCTGTGGGTTCTCAACCGCTGTGGCTGGTTAAAGCATTTATTAAAGGATGAAGACCCGATGAATATTTGCAGTTGGAAAAGGGGTCTAATGTCTTACCTGATCTCCTAGGACCTGCACTGTGTAGACGGGACTGCCGCCTCCTGTGTATATGAAGTCCCCTTTGTAAGCTAGAGGTTGCTAAACGAAGCCTTGCTTCAGTGGAAGTCACATGTAAGCAGTCACAGCCCTCTACGTGACAAGGGCCTCGTGTACTTCCCGAAGTCATGGCTTCAGAGGTATGACTGTTGATGGTTTTCTAATCAGACCAAGTCGCAAATGATGGCTTTCAGACAAAGGGATTTTCTAACCACTGTGATTTTTGTGGTCTTGCAGCACAGACTGTAGAAAATGCATGCTGTGACTTAAGAAAATAGTTAAAGAGTAAGAATTCCTTAGTCATCTTGATTCCCAACCAGAGCAGAATCCCTGCTTAATTTGCCATTAGAGGATTTCATTGATAATCGCAGGTCTCTGGGGCGAGTGAGAGCGCCCACTCCTGTGATGTGCACTGACAGAGAGTGGGACCGGATCCTGTGCATACATCATCTCTCCTGGAGAGACCGAGGATTACTAAAAGGAGAGGGCTCTAGACAAAGGCTGGGATTTCTGTTTATTTCTCTCAGAGCCATCACAATTTTGTGAATAAATGACAGGAATGACATCATTTGTTTCTTGAGTTGCTGAACTTTGAAAAGCGGTTGTTATGAAAGAAGTAGGGCCAGGGTCCAATGACAGTCTCAGACACAAGGGGGCATTGGGCTCCAAGGCACAGCCTTCCTTGCAGCAGTAACTATGGATCAGATGCAGAGCAGAGTGAGCAATAAACGCGGGACCCTGTGCTGCCTGAGGCTGGAGAATTCAGATCAGAATCCCCAGGGATAGCACCCAGGAATCTGTGTTTTCAATATAAATGATTGGTAGTCCTGATGCACAGTCAAATCTGAGATCTATGCCCAAAAGCACTCTTTTAGGGCATCAGATAAGAGCTGGGGCTGGTGTGTGTGTGCTGGTCCTCAGAAAAGGAAAGAGTGTCCCAGAGCTTTCAGCAGCTGATTATATCATCATGCAAGAGACCTGTGCATATGCAAGAAAATGCATTTGCTGCAGTTTAATGAATTGTGTATGTATCTATCTACCTATATTCTATCTACCTATCATTTATCTACAATCTCTCTCTCTCTATCTAATCTATCATCTACCTGTCACCTATCTATCTACTATCTATCATCATCTGTTTATCTATCTTCAATCATCATTGATCATCTATTTACATCTGTGTAATAAAAACCTACTCCATAATATAAAATTTTCCTAGCTAACATAAAAATTCCTGCATATTATTTCATGGCGTATCCACTATCAATATGATCCACATACTGGGCTACCATTACTTTTGTTTTTAAAACAATATAGTTGTTTCTGTTCTTGAAATAAGCACAATATATACCACAGGGTATATATTCTTTCGTCTGAGATCCTCTGCACAGAGTAGAATCTTTGAAAATAATCTGTATTGCAAAAAGGTTTATTTTCTTGTTAATGTATGAATCTGCAAAATTTTGATTAACCATTCATCTATTAAAGGCTATGTGGACGGGTTACAGTCTGGAAACACTATGAATAAAGCTGCTATGAACATTTTTTACACGTGTTCTGTGGATATATGTTTTCATTTCTCTTGAGTTAATTAATATTTAGTAGAAATGTTGGTATATACGGTAACATAAAAGTTATCAAAGAGGCCATATCATTTTATATTCCTATCCCAACATTGCATGTAAGTGGAGTTGTTGGTTCTTTTTAAAGTGTTGATTCTGGTGACAAGATACTAGTGTCTCATTTTGTTTTTGTTTGCCGTTGTTCCTAATAAATGATGATAGTGGGTGATTTTTCCTACTTTGCTGTGTTAACTGGAACTTCCATTACTACCTTAAGAGCTGTGAACATGTTTTGCTGCTAATGTTAATCCCAGGAATGGCAGGGAGTCTTTTGATCCTCACACAGGATATTAACTTCAGGCTTCTCTGAGAAGTCCTTTATATGTTAAGAGTGTTCTCTTATCACTCAGTAAAGGTCATGACAAATTAGAACAATAAACGAATGGAGAATGAGAGAGCCCTGGAACCTCATGAAAAGACTAAATCTTTGAATCACTGGCTTTTATTAGAAGGAGAAGAATGTTTGCACCAAAGGCACAGAAAATATGTTCAATAAAACCATAGAATAATAATTCCCAAATCTAGAGAAAAAGCTCCCTACCTTGTTACAAGAATCCTACAAAATGTCAAATAGAATGAGAAATTGACACATTATGTTTAAAACACTAAAAATACAGGGAAAATAAAGCGTATTAGAAGCTGCAAGAGAGAAGGATTAAGTTACTAATAGAGGTAAGATGCGCTAGAATAACATCTGCTTATTCAACAAAAACTTCTAGAGCCAAGGATTTATCCTGACTTCTGAAAGTCCACAACTGCCATTTCAGACTATCGTACAAAGCAAAGGTATGTCTTAAAACTTGGGAAAAGAAATAAAATATTTCCATGATAAAAATAGAATAAACGAATTTATGATCACTAAACTTGCTCTAAAGAGAATACTTGGGCCTAAAGATAAACACTAAGATATCACAAGAGTAAATAAACAACACCAGGACAGTTAATCCAAAGAGGTCAAAGAAAACATTACAAAATCAATAAGATGACAGACCTTTCAATAGCAATCTAATCCTTTATGGTTTCAATTCCACAATAGAAAGACAGCCGGACAGACTGGATTTCCGTCTTTGCACTGCCTCTGAGAAACAAACCCCAACCAACAAAGATAGATACCATTTTAGGGCAAATGGATCAAGACTTCAGCATGAAACTTTATACCCCACAATTGCTAGAGGAAAAGCTGGGAGTGTGCTCTCACTTACAGATCGAGGTAAGGACTCTCTGAAAAGGTTCTGAAGGTGCACGGGACAAGGCCAACAATCAACGTGTGAGAACTTAAAAGCCTATGCTGTGGGAAAGGACCTGATCTGCGAGTGAGGGAGCAGCACAGAGAATGGGAAAAAGTTTTGCCAGACAGAAGTGCAGTAATATTTTATGTTTTAACAAATAAAGCTTGCCTGGAGATCAGAGTGTAGAGCTGAGCCACTAGAGGCCAGGGAGTGGTCACACACATCTTTAATCTCAGGACTCTGGAAACAGAGACAGAGGGATCTCTGTTAGTTCAAGGCTTCCCTGGGCTACATGAGATTAAATCTGTCTAAAAGAGAAACAGTACACACAGAAGTGATCCCGGCACTTGGGATCCAACACCTTTAACCCCAGCACTAGGGAGGTGTAGACAGGAGTGATATGGCTGGGCAGAGACTATAGGGCAGGTGGGATGAGACAGGAGCTCAGTGCAGTCTGAGGAGGCACTCTGAGGTGCAATCGGAAGCAGTCAGTCAGAGGACCAAGTTTGAGGAGGCAGTCTGAGGACAGGATCTCCTGCTTCTGTCTGAGCATTGGTAGAGGTAAAAGGTCTCTCTGGTGCCTGGCAACTCTGTTTTTCTGGTCTCTCAGTTTTCACCCATGAATATCTGACTCTGGGTTTTTTATTAAGAACAATTAGAATTTGTGCTACACAGACGATCAGTGTCTAGAACTCAAAAACTACACATTAGAAAAAAAGATAAACAACTCAGTTTAAAAATTGCTGTGGAAGTTAAGAAAAAGTTCAAAAAAGAAATACAGAAAACATTTAAAAATAGCTGGACAACCTTAGCTTCCAGGGAAACACAAATTAAAACTCCTCTAAGATTCCATCTCCCCCCCAGTCAGAATGGCCACCATCAGGAATAAAAATGAGGACAAATGCTACTGTGGATGAGGTAAAAGGGGAACTCTTTAGACTCTGTTGGTGGGAGTGGCACTGCATATTTTACTGTGGAGATGCATACATCCTTGTTTATTGCTGCTCTATTTATAATACCTAGGACATGGAACCAACACAGATGTCCATCAATAGGTGAACCGAGAGGACAATGCAGTACATACACAATGGGATACCTCTGAGCTATAAAGACGAAGGAAATCATGAAATTTGAAGGCAAATGATACTGAACCAGGCAAATGAGGCCCAGAAAAGCAAAAGCTATATGTTTTCTCCCATATGCAGAGCCTAACAAATCTTTTGTTTTGTGTGTTAAGCCCAAGTGGAAGCCAAGGGTTGTGATAGTTTGAACGTAATTGACACTCATGAACTCACTGGATGTGGCACTATTAGGAGGTATGGCTTTGTGGAATGGGTGTGGCTTGTTGGAGGAAGTGTGTCACTGTGGAGGCAGGCTTCCAGGTCTCATATATGCTCAAGCCATGCCCAGTGTCTCAGTTCACTTCCTGTTGCCTTTGGATCAAGATGTAGAGATTCTTAGCTCCCACTCCAGAACCATGTCTACCTTCATTCCCCCATGTCATACCATGATGATAATGAACTGAACCTTTAAAAATGTAAGCCACCCCAATTAAATGTTTTTCCTTTATAAGAGTTGCCATGGTCATGGTGTCTCTTCACAGCAATAGAAACCCTAACCAAGACAGGGATCTTTTATGGGGACATCATCAGGTAGTAGGGACTGTAGATAGATACAAAAGTAGAGAAGCAAAAGACTGGGGTGAGAAAGGTTTAAGAAGGGATAGGTTTGAAAAGTCAAGGGGTGAATCAGAGGGTTAACCAAAAGGAAGAGAGTATGAAAAACCTACAATAGGCTAGATTTTCTTACATCAATTAGCAATCAAAACAAGGCCTCCAGAGATGCCCACAGACCAAGCTGGCTAGATAACTTTTCAATTGAGGCTTCTCTCCCCAGGTAACTCCAGGTTATGTTAAGTTGACAGCAAACATTACCTAAGACATGTGAATACCATTTACTTTGCTCATACCGACTTTATCCTCCTCTTGCTCCCCTACCCCAAAGTCTGCTTCTCCTCCTCTATTTAAGTCTAGATCTTGTAAACGAGAGAAAATGTGGCATTTATCTTTTCGATTTATTTTGCTTAGTATGATAATCTCCAGTTTTCCCACTTCTCTGCAAACGACACAACTAAACATCACAGTTTTGTTCTCCTTTATGGCCTATTGAAAACTCCTTTGTGTGCGCAAGCATGTGTGCATTTGTGTTGATATCTTCTTTATCCATCCCTCTGTTGATAGACACAGGCTAGTTCCATCTTTTGGCAACTGTGAGTTGTATGTCAGTAAACACGGATGTGGAGGTATCACTGTTGTATGCTGACTTCGATTCCTTTGGGAATCCAGCAGCAACGTACCAATATACCGATGTTCTTTGGCTAACATGCCCTCGCCAACATCTCTTTAATTATAGCCATGCTGACTAGGGTGAAATGCTGCTGCTCTCTTTGCAGCAGCAAGAGAATGGAGTCAGCATAGACATCCATCAACAGATAAATGAATAATGACGTATGGTAAATACTCACAATGCAATTTTTTTCAGATGTAAAGAAAAATAAAATTATTTGTAGGAAAATTCACAGAACTGAAAAAAAATGTTATTTGAAGCAAGATAACCCAGGCTTATAAAGATAGAAGCTATGTATTCTTGCTCAAATGCAGATCCTAGCTTCTAACTGTTAAATGTGCATATCCAGGTGGGAGAAATATGGGCTGAGGACAAGAAACCAGAGAAAGGCCTGTGTAACTGGTGTTTAATGTTTTAGTTCTTTGTTTATAGTCTAGATATAATCCCCTGCAAGATGTAGAGCTGGCAAATGTTTTCCCTCACTCCATAGGCTGTCACTTGACTCTTGCTTCCTTCCCCGGGTAGAAACTTCTTTATTTCTGTGCAATCCCATCTGTCATTTCTTGCTATTGTTTGTCACTTCCAGTTCTCAAAGGATCTGTCCCCTTCTTTTCAGATGTCGTCTTCACAGAATTGGTCTTATATTTTCATTATCATTTTTAAGTGACTGTAGAACACATAACAAAATGATTATTTTGTCTTTGACGCTGACATTTTTGGTCTTTCCTGACTTTGGTTTTGGTTCTTAATGCTGGGGCTTGAACTCAGAGTCTCATGTATGCAAGGCAAGCACTCTATCAACTGAGCTAATCCCTGGCTCTCTGCTCTTTTTCTTTCTTTCTTCAATCTATGGTTTACTACTTTTATAAATCTAAAATAGCTGACTTTGCTTTTTATTGTAACTTTCTCTACTGTTTGCTTTATTTTTCATTGACTTCATCTCTTATTTTTATTATGTTACTGGTGTTAGAGCCTGGGCCATGTCTCCATGTTCTTTGACTCTTCATCAAGGAATTGAAATAAAGGATCGCCTAGATTTGCAAAATTTGCAGGGTGATTTTACTCCAATCAAAGCAACGAAGCAGGTCAGGTATACTGTGAAGAGTGACAGATGGCAGCAGGCCACATGAGTGAAGGTACTCATAGGGTTTCAATCATTAGAGTTTTCATCATTTTTTTT
>JAQHUG010000078.1:6816482-6841943 GCA_028555095.1 Dicrostonyx torquatus
CAAAATCTAGCACATTGCTTTAAGGCATAACCAAGGCCCTCCCCACTATATCTAGGCTATGCAAGGAGTGAAAATTCTTCAAATATTAGGGTGAAGGTGTGACTCAGTGGTAGAACACTTGCCTGGCACTTGCTTGAGTTCCATCCTCACCCACACACCCACACCCACACCCACCCACACCCACACCCACACCCACACACAATCTTATTTGAAGATAGTCTCATGAGTCTTATTCCCCACTACCAAACCCTTGGTAAACACCTAGAATGTTCTCATTAGGAGTGGGGTCTTGACACTGTTTAACATGAATAACCAACAGGAATTCAATCTGTTGAGTGTGGTGAGAGTTTAGTGTCCTCTGATTGTTTCTGAGAAACATTCTTAATTTGATGTGTTGAACTCTGGCAATACAGGTCCCTTTGGAGACATAAAAGAAGCCAACCTTTACAAGATGTTGACAGATGCTGTGACTGATTTTTTACTGTGGAGCCAAGTTTCCTACTCTGCTGCATGCCATTAGGCATGTTGATAGAGCTTTGTTCATTTTACTAGCCCGATGGGAAGGGGAAGTTGGGACAGGAGCCTCAAAGTTTCGCTCCCACTCTCTTTTTTTAACTTGCACATGTGTCTCAATTCCTAGAGAAAAGTAAGTTTTCACATTCATTTTGTATATGTTGCATGAAACTTTGTGGTAAAAGACAAAACAAAACAAAAAAGGTCTCCACTACTGTCAAGCCTCTCTAGTTTATCCATTTCCTCAGGAATTTGGGCAGTAAAGACATGTCCATGCATGACAAGGACCACATTTTTAGTGACCAGCAATGCCACTAACCAGAGAATGTGTGGGTTTCAGGCCAGTTTATAGGAATCTTCTCAACCTTCCTGAGTTACTTTTTGCTCTGCTGTACTCTCTCACTGTCCTGGGTTTAAATGTTCCTCTGCACAGCTGGATCAGAGTTTTCTGGGTCGAAGTTCATTCAAACTCTTGACATTTTCTTTGCTGTTTTGCCTGCATGTATGTCTGTTCACCATGTGCATTCCTGGTGCCTGCAGGAGGTCAGAGAGGGCATAGATCCCTTAGACTGGAGTTATAGATGGTTACGAGCCACTGTGTTGCTGTTGGAAACTGAACCCTCATTCTCTGTAAGAGCAGTCAGTATTCTTAACCGCTGAGACATCTTTCCAGCCCCATTTTCTATGTTTAATTATTCTCTCTGTATTGCTTTATAAATCTGCAGGATCGTTGGACCCTTCACCTTTAAAATCAGTTTCAGAAGAAAACTGCAACCTCTTGGGAACAGAGGGAATACTCTCTGGATCTCCATTCTTGCAGGCCACATTTTGAGTCAAGAACCACATGCTACTTCATGTGGTTCCCATGGTTTCCATGCCTCCTTTGCATCAGGCAGGAAACAGGAAGGCACATTTTATAAGCACTTGTCTAGTGTTCTCTGTTAGAATTTCAAGCAATAGTACAAAGCAGGCAAATAGAGAAGTGGGGACATCCCCAAACCAGACACAGGGCATCTTGTTTGAATACAAGGCGCCATGAGAAATGACACCAGGCTATGCAGTAGCAGCTACTTGCGGCACTCAAGTGAGGACACTTTGAACTCACTGAAACTTATAGGTATGTTGCATTGTGGACTAGAAGGAACCTTTCTTTCTTTCTTTCTTTCTTTCTTTCTTTCTTTCTTTCTTTCTTTCTTTCTTTCTTTCTTTCCTTCCTTCCTTCCTTCCTTCCTTCCTTTCTTTTTTCTAGACAGGGTTTCTCTGTATAGTCTTGGCTGTCCTAGAATTTGCTCTGTAGGCTAGTCTGGCCTCTAACTCACAGAGATTCAACTGTCTCTGCCTCTCAAGTGCTGGGATTAAAGGCATGCACAACCACTGCCTGACCACAGCTACGTGTGTAAGTCATTCTTACCATTTTCCTGATTTCCCAAGAAGGCAGCGTTGCTTGTCCGTGGCTCTGTCCCAGGAAGATAGCATAGCAAAGATTGAAGGATAGTATGGCAGGTGTTAGTATTCAGGCATCTGTACTGACTGCCGTTGGAGTCCTGACAGGATGTGTCCTCAACTGCAGCCACTAAGAGCACCTCCTGTGCACATTTGCTCCATTCCCCTTTTAAAGGTTGGCCTTGCTTACCTTCCATCTCTTTCTCTCTCTCTCTTTCACCACTCTTGTCCCCAGGGTCTAGTCTCTGTCCCCCCTCTGCCCCCTTCTCTGTCCTGTTTTCTGCCCCTTCTCTCCTTTTCCAAAAAAACTACCATGTGAGCCCTGCTGCATGGTGCAACTTCTCTTTGCTGCATTTTTAAATAAATTGCAACATTGGTTTATAGTTAACTATCCTCTCATGACTTAGCCAAGCCATTTTTAATATAAGGCTTAGACTCCTTAGGATAGGATAACTATTGAAACATTTAGCATATGTTCCTTGCTTCATGTTGTTTATGCTGGTTGTAATTCTAATTTTTGCAGTTGATATTTGCTCTTATTGTATATAGTTTTGCATTAGGCCTAGAACTCTCCTATTTAGACAAAAGGGGGAGGTGCTGTGGGAATTCCTTTAGCCTTTAAGATACCAGCCCACATTGGGCATGGTCTCATGTACTATAAATGCAGGCAAAAAGCGTGTGTGGGCCTCTTGGCTACTGGATTTGGTTCCAGTTACCAGCGTATGCAGAGGACTGCAGATTTCTACTCTTTCTGTGAGTTTATCCACAGATAAATAAACCTTTGTCATACTCCATTTCGGGCTATTGTGGAACTCTTCTGAACACCAACAGAATGCTAGTACTCGGGCATCTGTATTGGTCTGCCCTTAGGGTCAGAACAGGGTGCATCCTCAGCTGCAGCCACTAAGAGCACCTCCTGTGCATATTCACTGTTTCCTTATAAAAGGTGGGCCTTACCCACCTCCTATCTTTTTGTCTCTTTCTCTTTCTCTATCTTTTTCTTCTGCCACTCTTGTCCCCATGGACTAGTCTCTGACTCCCCTCTACCCCTTCTCTGTTCCCTTTTCTGCCCCTTCTTTTTTCTCTTCCAATAAATTACTCATGTGAGCCCTGCTGTATGGTCTGATTTCTCTTTACAGTGTAGCAAGGATAATGAACAAGCTCCCCCCCCCAATGTTTCATCTGCTATCAACTAATGGTGTAAACTTTGGACACAGAACTTATGTGTCCTCAAATTGCATTTCTTTCTTTCTTTTCTTTCTTTCTTTCTTTCTTTCTCTCTTTTTCAGGTTGCCTTTCTAATATAAAACAAGAACGATGATATTGCCACTTGTGGCTAGTGCATAAAAGACACTCAAATATTAAGTCCTATTTGTCATTGTATTTCATTAAGTCAAGTTGGCTCACATTTGCAAGCTTAACCTTTAGATTCAGACATTTGGCCTGCTCTGTGCACCAGGGCACACAGTGGCCCATATTAGATGACACAGACATTATGAGACACCACTATGGCAGTATCTGAGCTCATAGACCATGCCAACACTTTGAAAATAAAACTCCTGTAGTTTCAACAAAAACGTATTTTTCCACGATAAGATGAACCTTCCTGTAAGTCATTGCTTATAGGGATTAAGAGGTCTATGTCAACAATAAGGCTGTTATAAACTTAGGCTCCACACTGTCTCCCACAGGAATTAGACAAGCCTCATGATGTGCTAGAGGCAGAAAAAAGTGACCCAGGAAAGGGCTAAATCTTCATTTGTTATGTGTTTTCCCATGTCAGCACTGTGTTTTGAAAAAGCAGAGGGACGGCTTGCTTCACAAATTTGTCTGATCTTTCTGTGCTTAATGAAGTATAGAATGTTTTATTTGACCCCCACCCCAGGAAACAAGATAAACAGGCCAGTTTGTTCTTGATATCAAATATCAGCAGTCAAAATACTTGCAGAGCCTTTTAAAAATCAGAGCGTCATAGATTTAATAGGAAGTCGATGCCCCCTACTCATACATGACTATTAACAATGTTTTATTTTCTTTATTAAAAAAGTAGAAATGACAGAAAAAAACCACTCTTGACAGAAAATAATACCAGTGACCTAGACTCACTGAGCTGAGCCAAAGCTGCCCTTGTTATGGAGGAAGGAAATATCAATCAACACTAGCAAATCCTCATGCAATTGACAGATCACCAGCGGTGTCAGAGCCTGGGGGATGTGCGTGGAGAAGGCTGAATCAGCCAAACAGCAAATGTTTCAACACACACATTGCCCAATCATGTTTTCAAATAGCATCTTAAAGAAACAAAGTTCTATATACAGATATGGTCCAAAATGTATCTTATGACAAGTCTCAGATATAAATTTAAGGCATCCTGATATTCTGCTCTGCTGGTGAGGTGTTGTTTCCGTGGTCTCACAGTCTTCGTCTCCAGGAACTCCCAGTGGTGGCCGGAGGCATGCGTAAGACTTATAAACAGAGTAGTCTATAAGAAGAGTTCCTTTGATTCTGGCTCAGCATCGTGCTTTCTGCCGTAGGTTTTCTTCGTGTTTCTCTTGATATCATTATGCCTAAGCAGAAGAGAAACCACAGGCCAAAATTAGATAAAACCATGGTCAGGTTACAAGATGGCGCTGCTAAACAGCTCACCAAAAATGGAAGTTATCCATCCCCAAGCCATCCTGAAGAGCAGCACTTCATTCCAGGAGGCAAATTAGTCTCTTTTCATACACACTACTGTTTAGATGTAATGAAAGCAGTCATGATCTAAAAAGGCACACTCACTGAGCACTGAATCTGGCTCCAGGAGCAAATTCTTAGCCACACTGATTAGAGCCCAGGCACTCTGTAGTCAAGGGGATTTTATCAGAGACAAGCATAACAGGACGCATAGTGTTGCTGGTTGCATGGAATCAAGAGTTTTGTTTTTTAGTTTCAAATGATTTCAAGGAAGCACTGGTGACACTGTGGATTCCACAAGAAGCTGGAGTCTTGAGAGTCTGAAAAGAATGTCTTTAGGAATGATGGTAGAGTGGCATGCTGAAGGACCGCAGATAGGTGAAGGTATGGGAAGTAGAAAACTCTGAACCATGAGTGCTGTTTCCAGCCTAATCCTAACTCTACACTGTGGAAGAAGAGGACAAAGGGACAGATGTTCTTCTATGAGTGATTTTCCCCTCTGGATAAGATACATTCATTTTTATGATATGTTAGATGCATCTATTTAAAGCTTCCAGAGAGGAGCGAGCCTTGATTCTGGGCAAGCCTGTCTACTACTAAGTTCTTACTGTTGCTACATGAGATACAATCAAAAGCTTCTTTCTGGTAATGGTTCTAATATTTAGTTGCAGGACAAGCTTAAGAGTGTGGCTTTATGACCTCAAAACCACACTTGCTGCTTGCTTACTGGTATGGCTTGGGCATGGTTGGAATGTGTCCCCAAGGCTGTAAATTTAAAGGCAGCTATGGAACTTAGAGGAAATCTTGGGGTACCGATCGAATCCTTGTGGGTTCATAAGAAGCATCAGTCAGGGGATGTAGTTCAGTGGTAGAGTGTTTGGCTAAAACACATAAAGTCCTGGGCTTAATATCCAACTCTCAGAGAAAAAAAAGGAGAGAGAGAGAGAGAGAGAAGAGGGGTGGGAAGGAGAGGCTAAAATAAGACTTACTGTTAATATGAACTCTTGAGCCAGACTGTTCAAATTCAAATCCTGGCTCCACAATTTATAACCATCATTACTGTGTAATCTTGGGCAAGATGCACAATTATCTATGTCTTTTTCCAGTGTGCAAATGTGGATAATAACAGTATCTGTCATATATATCATTGTGAAGATTGAAAGAGCAGAGATTTGTAAAGCGTCTGGAATATTTGCTGGCCTATTTTTTTTTATCATTCATAGCAGGATGCCAGTAGATGATAGAGACACTGACAATTTCTATGACACTGTATTTAGGAATACAGAATGCTGAAGAAAATTGGAAGAACATGAATAGTGGATGGAGGGCGAGCTGCAAGAGGTTGACAGCTTTTTTATTTCGTCCTTGGACAACTTCTAAGAGTGTATAACATACTCCGATCACTCCCTCAATTCTCTCTTCTCTCCCTCCCTTTATATAAGCATGCCTCTCCATCTCTACCAGTTCCTCTCTGAGACTTCTGCCCTTTGCTTTTGTGACCCTTTAATTTAAGCAGGAATATTGGTGTGAGAATTGGATAAAAGCAATCGTTTGAGATGGTTACAAGAGTAACTAGTTGGCACACATTTGAAGATAGCCATTCCTTCTTCTCAAATCAACAGTCAGTTCAATAGTAAGGGTAGGGTCCCCTCAGCCCTTCCTCATATAAGCCTGACTGTAGAACAGCCGGGCTCTTCTTGTTAGTATTACTCAGCTGTATTTATATATTCTCGATGAAAATCCAAGTAAATAAGTTAAAAAGTTTAGCACTTGAAAGGGTATCTTTGCTTTGAGATAGGGGATGTTGCTTTGGACATGAGCAAGTGAACCCTCTTTCTGCAGATTTGATTAGAGAAAGCCAAGTCCCAACCGAGTAAACTGTTAATTTAATATGAGACATTTAATATGATAATAATTCAGTTTTCCCTGAATCCTTCAATTACTCAATCTTCAACTGCCAGAATTCAAAAGAACAAAAGTGGGTAATTCTGGCACAAATCATTCGGATAATTGTTGTGCCTTGATTTCACTCTTGGATATGAAATCACATTCTGAGTGACCAAAATTAAAAAGGAGAGCCTTATATTTAAATAACTGGTTTTCAAGTGTTCCAGCGCGCTGAATCATCCAGGCACACACTGTATTTCCACAGCACGTGGCCATCCCACAGCAACTTATGGGATCAGTGTGTCATGGCCTGCAGCCGGCCACACATTCCCCCGCTAACCAAAAGAAGAGCTTGCTAAGTGTGCTCTCGCTTCCAGCTTTGCTTGTTGTCAATCTGTACAATTTATTTACTAAAAGGTGGAATTGTGGTTCAAAATTAAATATATACTTTTATCCTCAAATAGAAGCTCACTGCAGAAGAAAGAAATCAAATGCATCCATAGAGCATACTAACAGCCCTCCCGTGGTAGGACAGTAGAGACAAGATTTTGTCTTGCTTTTTCCCTTTTTTCCATCTTTTGGGCTCTTTTCCTTTCCAAATATTTATGAAGCCTCTTCCATATGCCAGCCACCATTCCAAACACTGGGAATACAAGGTCTCTTAAGGGGGACTGCTCTTACAAAGCTCTGGTATGAGTTTATTCCTATTCTCCTGTGAGTGTCTTCACTATGACTTGTCTGAGTTCAGAGGCCAGGCCTTACGTTAGGAAAAACGTGTATGGGAGTGTACATATGGGTACATATTTATGTAAGTACAGCTGTGTGCGCGTAGGTATGCATGCACATGTGTCTACATGTGTCTACATGTGTCTACATGTGTCTGATGGCCAGAGGACACCATCAAGTGTTGTTCCTCAAGAGGTGTCTAACTTCTTTCCTGGGCTTCGGATTTTTTGTTGGTCTGGGGTTCACTGGCTTTGGTTGGTTGGCTATGTAACAGGCTGAGTCTGCCAATCTGTTGACTCAGCATTGGGAGTACAAGTCCACACCACTGTGACTGACATTGTTAATATGTGTTCTAGGTTCAATTCTTCAAGTCTACACAGCAAGTACTTAACCAATTGAGCTATTTTCTCAGTTCCCCCAAATATGTGCCTTATTGATAAAGATGCTGAAAAGAAAGGCGTGGTTTGTCAGCTAAGAGTAGTGGCATATGCCTTTAATCCCAGAATTTAGGAGTCAAGGGAGGTGGATCTCTGAGTTCTAGGCCAGCCTGGTCCACAAAGCAGTCTCAGGGCAACCATGGTTACACAGAGAAGCCCTGTCTTGAAAACAAATTCCTACTACTGGAATTTGCCTTGTCCAGCCTTGACATGAGGCTTTGTGCCTAGTCTTTTCCCATGTTTGCATGTTCAGTGGATACCCCTGGGAGGCCTGATTTTTTTCTGAGTGGAAACAGAAGTGGATCTGGGGGAGAGGGATGGTGAGGGAGGGACTAGGAGGAAGGAATAGTGGGGAAACTGGTTAGTTGGGATGTAATGTATGAGAGAAGATGTGGCCCAGACAAGGTTTGTATTTGTGATGATTTCAATCAACCTATACACCTCTACAATTCAGCCTTCAGAGAGGTTATAGGGAGGCCCTGCTCTCATAATATCCTAAGATACCCATAGTAATGACAGACTTATGGTACGGATATGGCACTGGAAGACGTAGCTCCTCTTTAAACTGAATTCACAACTGGACCTTCAGAAGTGGGAAAGAGAAGATGAAGAAGTGAGCTTTCGTCTTAGGCTTTTTGTCAATCTAGTGATAGTCAGATAGTTAGGATAAGCAAGCTAAAGAATGCATCTTGGTGGGGGTAGTTTTGGTTTCCAGGGAAGATTTCTCCTTTCTCTGTGGACATCAGCCCCAGCCCTGGGCCAAAAAGATGATTCTCTTTGAAGTAGCATTGGGAACCTTGAAATATATACAAAATACTTGACATTAGCTCTTGGCTCTGGGTGTATAATTCTTAAGTGTCTAATGCATGGGTAATAAAAAGCATTGTAAGCATTTTAACTGTTCCATGTGGTTTTCAAGGAGTCCTCTAATGCTGGTTTCTAGGGTAGGGGTATGACTCCTTCAGGAAACAGTGCCATGTGGTCAGAGGGTGTTACTGGAGGTAGCCAAGGTCCGAAACAAGCTACCACAGGCAGACCCAAGACTTCATTGGCATTTTAAGACCAGTGATTGCAAATATTCCCCCAAAGTTGCGAAAACTCCAAGTCAACTTATCTTCTGTAAGAAAAAAAAAAGGAAAAGATAAATTTGCTCCCTGTAAACCAAGTCATCTTCCAGAATTGACATACTGAAGAGGCTGTTCAAAGAAGCGATAAAGCTGAAGCTGACTTTAAAGGCCATTGAAAATCCTTAGAAACTAGGCTCTGATTACAGGGTTCTGGAGCTATTGCCACTGTCTCACATCTGCTAACAAGAGGGTCAGTATTAGGGAGCTGTCAACATCTCCACCCACAGCTGAGGCAGCCCTCCACTATTTCAAGAAGCCATTTGTTCTTCTAGCAAGTTCTTTGGTCCAGATTTAAAATCACCATTGACAGATGAACCCTTGCATTCAGGTAATGCTGCAGGCACCAGAGTTAATTATGTATTGCCCATTTAAACATTTCATTCTAGCCTCAATTCCTCCAAGAAATCTTTCTTTTAAGTAGAGAGGCACTCTTGGTTCATCTGTGGAGTGGACCAGGCTTGTGCTAGATGTGAGCATGAGATGCAGAGAGAATAGGAAAAACTTACTCTTTCCAGTGTGAAAAACAAGCATCCAACAAACAAACTCATCTCCTTTGTAATGGAAACCCATGCCAAATTACGAGCATGGTGTTAGTGTGCATGAGGGTATAGGGCAGTGAGAGGAAGGGGTCTGGGGGCTGACTATACATATTGTTTGAATTTTCTAAGTATTTAGCATTGAATTCAAACCTTGTCACTACACAAGGCCGGTATATCTGCTAACTTAATGACTGAGTCCTTGGAAGGACGGTTCCTTAAGTGCCGTAGGGAAGTGTTCTGCTCCTCTCAGACATCCAAGTGGCTCTGTAACCTCATTTTGTGCGCTGAAGTTTCATAATCCTATTACACTAAAATGCCCAGCTTTGTTCTTTCCCTTGTAAAAAGACAGGGTGAAATATTTCTGGCGGGAAAATCTGTCGTGACACTAATTATCTTGTTCCCAGTGGCTGTAGGAGCCTGGAAGCCACGAGAGGCATTTTCCTCTCTGCTCCCAGGGAGTTTGCCAAGTCTTTGTGCTTCCCTTGTCTTAGGGACAAAAGCAGAATTTTCCAGGCACCAGGAAGACCCATCCAGCCCAAGACAGGCACAGGGGAGGGTGTAAGAATAGGGACCGAGGCCAAGAAGAACAAAGGGGGAAAGCATTGATGTTTGGAAGGATATAGAACTTTCCCCTGTCACCTTCTCATCTCTAACACCGGCCCAGGAACCTCTGTCACAGGATGTCAGGAAGCAGTCCTGACTCTCATGTAGACTGCCTGCTAGTAGTCAGCTGGTCACTAGTGACTATTAAGAGTCTAAGACTGTTCCTTTAATGCACTGAATTAACGAGACCCCTGATGACATACCCTAACATGACTATTGTCTGTTTTCCATTCACACTGGATATGGACAGAAACAGACTAAATTTGACCTTGAGAGGGCAAGGAAAAAAAAAGAAAGGAAGATTTTCTGGATATTTAGTATTTTGAACTAAAATCTGTAAGTATAGTAAACACATTCCTTGAGGGATTTTGGAGGAATGCTGAACACCATGCAATGGTTTTCAAATTATTGAAATGTTTTAGACCCAACAGTTTGCTTTTAAAATGGGTTTTGACATTAAACGCTTCTCAAATAAACCAGTCCAAAGGCACTGACCACATTAACTCAGGCACCTTTCCTGCCACTTCACCCACTTCCCGCCAGGTCTGGAAACACATGCTGTGCCTCAGAAGGAGGAGTCTCAGTCACTGGCTACAGGCTCCTCTCTTGTATGTATATACTCTGTGCATCTGGGCTTGTGAACGGTTCATTGGAGGAAGATCCTTCTTTCATATGCGGACCTTCATCCGAATGGCATCTCAACTGGAAGTGGTTCACCGTGCTAAGTGAGAGAGCTTCTGCAATAGCAGAGGCAAGCTTCTCCCAAGAACAACAGTCCTGACAAAAGGCACCTCCAGCCTGTAAGTGGCGCTGAAGCAAAGCCCCAGCTCACACTCGAAGTTCTGATTTCTGACGGACAGCTGACTCCTTCTGCCCATGACTGAACCTAATTCTACACTTACTTGGCACCATGCTCCCTTAAAATGCAAACCGAAGGGCCAAAGTCAACTGAGAAACACAGTGAGTTTATGTACAGAGTAGATTCTCCTGACTGATGCTGCGACAAAGTCCCTCCAATGACTATGGGTCACCTTCCCAGGAGCTAATTGCTACCTGAACCCTTATCTCTTTGGGGAGTGGGGAAGACTTGCAAGTTTCTTCTCCCTTCAGGTAATCCCGTGCTGAAAAGGGTCACAGATGCATCATTTCAGAGCACATGCAACTCCAAGCAAAGGCATAGCCGTGCCTCGCGGTGCCCCCCACGCCACATACCGTGCATAGCCACGCAGATGCTCTTCACCCAGCACGTTAGAGGGAAAGTGGATACAGCTGCTGTATATCTCCTAGAGAAGCGCAAGTAAGAATTATCTGAAGACATGCAACAAGCTCATTTCATGCATGGGTCCCGGTTAATGCAAGGCATGCAGGGCACATTCGAGGGAAGTTTGTGGGAAACTGCAGAGATGGCTTTAGTGTTATTGCCGATCCTGAGAGCCTCTTACATTATTGGGGGATAAGAGTTAGGCTTTAAGTTCTTAATGCAAGAAGTCTGCTATCTTAGCTGGCGTGTGCCCTTTCTAGATGGAACCAATACATGGTGAAGTCTTTCACAGCAAGGGAGTTGGTAGATAATTTAAAAGTCAATGAAGAGGCCGTGGAAGAGAAACGAACTAAAACTGGATTTGGCATCACAGCAAGAAATACAGACAGTTCTTAAGACTATGCTGTAATAGGAATTTAACAACCCAACGAGGAAAAACGATAAGCTTCGGACACTACTGGGCGGCTTAGTAACTGCAATCGTGAAAAGATCCGAGGCATTCCTTCCACGGGGAGCTATGCATTTTGGCTGCTATACTGTTTTTGGTGGCATGACAAGCACAGAGAGTGCAGAAACCATTGCCTAAAAAGATGTTCCTATCTCTTCTTCAAGGGATGTGAATTACAGATGAGTTTCCAAGAAATGCTGCTATAAATGACTTCAACAGTGCCTTCTGCCATCTCCTGTATGCTGGCAAGTACTTCAGCCTCTCCAGTATCTAATCAACATGGAGAGATCTGGGGAGGGTCATACATTTCAAAGGTCATTTGAGTTAAGTAGTTTAGAAATGGGCTTTCTGTTTATTTGCCCTTAAGCTGGGCTCGAGAGTACCCAGTTCACGAGAACAAACTCTTCCCGAGGCAGAACCAGAGCCAACAAAGGACTGATTTTATGCTGATGGATAGTTTCATCTTGTATTAATGCCTCCCAGCTTACAATTCCTAATGCCCAAAGCACAAGAAAAAGGAACCAGAACGAATCCGTGATTTCTTTACCCACTTCTCTCAGCATTCTACAAAGGAATGTGCAAGGGTATATATTTTAACCTGGCACATTTCATTAAAAAATATATGGATTTCTGAATTTGGGGGTGACCCTTTCAAGATGGCACAAGTCAGTAAGCTGGGTTTTAACAATAACACAATCAATGAAAAGTCATTCAAGCACAGTCTGCAAATAGCACTCACGGCCTTATTCTTTCCTTTGCTAGCAGGGCTCACAGGGTTTCCCTTGATATCTGCCGTCTTCCTTCCAAGTGATGTTAAGGGCAGTGTGCAGGTCTTCAGCTGATTGGCTGGCTGGTAGTTGTTATTGTTGTTTTGATTACCACTTAAAGTCTCCATGATGGATCGGAAGGTTCCAAAAGGTCTTTTCATTTGTTCCCCTGATTCACTAGTCCTCTGCGGGGCCCTGCCCCTATCTTTGTCCTTTTCTCCATTTAGTTCAAGGCTAGTTTGCTCCATCTGCACGACAGGCTCCTCAAAGGTGACTCTGAGTTTTGAGTTTTGGGATGTTCGGCGCTTGGATGATGGAGACTTGAGGGCACTCTTGGGGCTAGTGGCAACTTTCTGGGCAGTGGAACTGTCAGAACTGGACTGAGTGGGGTCTGCAGAAGGCTGGGTAGGAGGAGTCATCCCCAATCCTGGACAATGGGAGTCCAAGTCTGGTTCACTGCTCTCTGAAGTGGGAGATGGGCTGTGCCCATCCAGGGATTTGGAGGCCTTTGTACTGAAAGGAAACCTGCGTCCTGATGGCAGAGAGTGTTTCTTTATCATCAGGTGTAAGCTTTCTGCGCTGTCCATAGTCTCCACACTTTCCACAATGGGCTGTGGCCTGGGCCTGTCTGCTTTTCTCACAGGAGTATTTTTGGGGTCTTCAGAGTTGTTTGAGTCTGTATCAGACTCGCTCAATGACCTCTGCATCAGTTGCCTCAGCCTGGCTAGCTTCAACTCCCTCTTCTCCAGAGGAATTTTTTTCAAATTCCTAGAGGATGTCTGAGCATCCTGGAATTCCAATGACAGCTTTTCCTGGGTGCAGACATTCTCTGAGATTTCTTTTCCCAATAACTGACGAAGGATTTTATCAGAGTCTTCATCTTTTCCTTTGGTCCTAGCCCTGCTGGAAGCTGATAAGCTTCCAAGAACTTGTATTCCCTCCAGGGCTCCTGTTTTGCTCTTGCCTGTAGCCTCATCATCTGCATCTAGGATTCTCCACTGGGACTTTCTGGAAGCTGGTGAGGAGGGTGAACTGAAAGGAAGGTGAAGGAGATGTGAGATGATATCCTACTGCACTGAATGCAGCCCTAAGTCCTTGCATGACCTTTACTATGATTAGCAGTTTATGGCAAACAAGATGGGAGTTACTTAACGGTTTTTCAGAACAATTAGCAAAGACTCCATCTAGCACCTGTAGCTAGAGCATAACATGTCCCAAACTACATGGCTACAAAATTTGTTTGTTTTATTGTTTATCCACCACTTTGTATGACTTTTCTCACTTCTGTTTCCAACAGTCTAATAAAGCTATATGTCGTTATTCTCATTTTTTAGGTAAGGCAACAAAAGGTAACATAACTTGTTTGTAGTCATGGCCCAAAGAAATAGAAAGGCTGGAGACTAACTACCTGAGGTCCTGTGACCTAGACACGGACTTCCATTGTGAGAACTTTTCATTTGTTTTTATAAGAGTAAAATGTTTCCTGCTGTAATTTTCTTGAAAAAAATATTAAATGGAATACTAGAGGAAGGATTTAAAGATTTCAAAACCCACCAATTCAATGACTGGTATTACCTGGGTGAAGAAGGGAGTGATTTGCCCTCAGATTTTTGGGCTTCTAGAAGCTGCTGGAGTTGGCTCTGCAGTGTGACACGCTCCACTGTCTGTCTGCAGGAAACAACCAAAGAACACAATGTCTGAAGCATGGCCACTGCCAACACTAGAGGGAGAAGAATCTTCATAAAGAGGCAGTAAATGGCAATCCATTCAAAGGCCTTAAAAAGTGTTTAGTCTTCATTCCTATGGCTCAGAGAGTTCCTCAAGGAAACAACCAGAAGTGTTGAAAAGGACATTTACTGTTCATGTTAATGCCAAGCCGTGAAGAAACTAATAATAACTCATCAGTAAGAGTGAAAGTATTTCAATCATTTCTGCAATGGCAATATTACCTGAATACTGAATAACTATGAACATACAAAAAACTCATCTAAAATTTGTATGTGTATATTATACTCTCCTAGTCTTAAATGAAAAAGCATATTACAAAATCCTATGTGTAATATAGTCCTTTGTGTGTGTTTGTGTATATGTGTGTGCACGTGGAGACCAGAAGGTGATGTTGAACATCTTCCTCTGTTGCTCTCCACCTTAGTATTTGAGGCAGTGTTTCTCACTGCACTTGGAGTTCATGGTGCAGCTAAAATGGCTGGGCAGCAGGATTCAGGAACCTGGCTATGTCTGCCTCACACTGTTGGGATTATGGGTGTGGACTGCTAAGCTACAACAGTTTTAGGAAGTATTTCTCTTTCCCCATCAGCAGAACAGAAATCTAGAAGGGTGTATTTCAAAATGATACTGCTTTTTTCTAAATTATTGTCTTTGCTGTTTGCTTGCTTTTGAGCCATGGCTGCTCTGTGTAGCCGTAGACGGCTTTGGAACTTGCTATGTAGACCAAGGTAGCCTAGAACCCACTGAGATTTAACTACATCTGCCTTCTTACATCTGGGATTAAGGGCACAGGACACTTAGCCTAGAAACTGTTTGAATTTTAGAAGTATCTGTAGCAGCTTACTAATCATAAACATAAAACAAAATGCAACACAAAATACCTACATATACTTTGGGTAACAAATAGCTTTGTATGCTCTTATATAAAGAACAAATAATGTGTGATAACATTCCATTTCCTCTGGACATAAGAGTATGTATATCAGAATGTGCTTTTAAGTCCAGAAAATAGGCTAAAAGTCACTGCTACAGAAAGAAAAAAATCACTTCAAAAACATATATTAATTATTGTAGAAATTGTTATGAATCAATCAAATTGATTTTTTTTTCTTTTGAGTCAAGGTCTCATTCTGTAGCCTTGGGAGACCTCTGGCTCACCATCTAGACTGGGCTGGTTTTGAACTCATAGAGCTCCTTCTGCTTCAGCCTTTTAGGTGCTGGAATTAAAGCAAATTGACTCTTACTCTACAGGAATGAGAAGCATTTATTGAACGCAGTAAGCAGTATTAATATAGTCCCCCAAGAATGTCCATCCATGTCTAAATTCCCAGAAGTCATAAACATGTCATACGACATGGCAAAAGGGAGTCGATAGTGTCTACAGCTGATGTTAAAATAGGAAGGTTTCATATGGGTGCCTGGGGTGGACTGTTCTACTCATATAAGCCTTTCACAGTGGGGAGAGGTTAGAAGTATGGGAAGGACTTGGCCCTGCTGCTGATGTCATACACAGAGAAAGGAGATTATGGGCTACAGGATACAGTTGGAGGTGACCCCCATCTAGGAGTCAGAAAGTAGCCGGAACCTCGTCATCCAAATGCAAAAAGCTGATTCTATAACAATTACCGTATACCCTGTGTTTTAGGAAAGTGGCCTGCCAATGTTTAGATCTTAGCATGACAAGATCCCTGTTGACATTCTATCTTATAAAATATAAGGCAAACTTATCCTATGTTGTCACTAATTTTGTTATAATTTGTTATAAATAACAGAAAACTTATATAATTAGTTTATTAGCATCAAAATGGTAACAGCTCTCATGAGCCATGACAGAACTAAACGGAGGGTTTGCAAGTATTCTTACAATGACTATGTAAGTATTCTTACAATGACTAGAGGAAGCATGGCATTCTTGCAGGATCATGCTGCATATATTTTTTTTTTGTCTAAAAGTACTTCTGTGGAATCAGATCCTGATAACATCTTCCACAAGTCCCAAGCATCTTTTTCTCATAAGCAGTCAGCATTATTTCTAATAATTCATCTCCCAAAACAAGCCAAGTCTGTAACCTTAGTTCATCTCACCTATTCTGTCAAACTCACTGATTCAAACTTAGTCATGGGGCTGAACAGATGGCTCAGAAGCTAAGAGTATTTGATGTTTTTGTAGAGGACCTGGGCTTGATTCCCAGCACCCACCCTGGGTCACTCAGAACAAATTGTAATCCCAGTTAGGGTATCCAGTGCCTCTTCTGGTCTCCATGATGACCTTCACACACTTGGTGCACAGATATGCACTCAGGCCCACATTCATTCACATAATATGAGAGCAAAAAATCCATCTTAAACAACAATAATAAAAATAAAACCACGAAGTTGTCCAAAGCAAGACCTAGCAAACTCCTAATGGACCATAGAGCCCATATCTTAGACTTGGGAGTCACTAAGCTTTTGAAACAACCATTCAGCTCTGTCCTTTTAGCATGACTTTAATCTTGCCTAACATACAAGTGAACATGTGTGGCTATGTACCAACCACACTACTTACAAAAACAGGTGGTGAGCAGGCTTTGCCCAGTTTACTGTTTGCTGACACCGGCTTAATAGAAGACTAAATATACTCCACTTTGCCAGTTGGGATACATACAAAGTTTTTGTGTGTGTGTGTGTGTGTGTGTGTGTGTGTGTGTGTGTGTGTGTGGTGTGGTATTTTAAGAGACAGAAATAGGGGCTGGAGTGATGGTTCAGCAGTTAAGAGCATTAACCGCTCTTTCAAAGGACCTGGGTTTGAATCATAGCACCCATATAGTGGCTCATAACCATGTATAACTCCAGTTCCAGGTGATCTAATGGTCTCTTTTTCAGACACCAGGCATGGACACAGCACACAGATATTTGTGCAGAATAAACACTCATACACAGAAAATAAGCAAAACAATGAATTATAAAAACAAACAGGAAGACAGACATTATTAAGCAAGACATAACTCTCTGAGAACATGAGTGACTGAGTGGGCTAGGGAAAGGTGAACAGTCAAAAGTCGGTAGAGGAAGATTGTACAGTCACCTTTTCAAAGATTTATTACATATCTTTTAGGAATTGTGACACAATTTAAAAAAATTCCATGTGACATCACTTATGTTGACTGTTGGTTACAATCAAAAGAACAATGGAGGACACTCTAATTCTCTAGATTTGAAGGAAGCTTCTAGAAAGGTTCAATCATCCAATTACAGAGAGAAAACTGTATTTGTGTACTATGTCAGTGTGCCAGGATTGCTGGAAAAGTATCTCCGAGGGCTTAAACAACAGGAAATGTTAAAAAGATTTTTTGTTTTTATTTTATGTGTCTGTGTGAGTAGTTACATGTATGTAAGTGTATCACATGTGTGCCTTATGCCCTCAGAGGACACAAGAGGGTGTCAGATCCCTTGAACCACATGATGGAGATGCTGGGAATGTTCTTCTGCAAGAGCATCATGGGCTTTTAAGTACTAACACATCTCTCCAGCCCCAGACAACATTAATCTATCAGCTCACAGTCTGGGAGGCTAAGTCATCTGAGATGAAGTTTTCAGCCATGTTGGTTCCTTCTGGGGGCCATGATGGTGTCCATCTCATACCCTGTGCCTGCCTCCTAGGGTCTAGTTTTTATTGGCGAACTCTGGTTTCACAGTTTGTAGATATTTCCCCATGAACACTGTCTTCATGTTCACCTGGAATATCCTCTGGGTATATGCCCCTCACCGTTATTTATAGGGATACTAGTCACCAGGTTAAGACTCACCACCATAACCCCACTTGAACTCGCTATCTTCTCTGAATATCAATATCTGATTTCCAAGTAAGGCTACACTAGAATATTAAGGTATAGGATCTTCCTGGTGAGACAGAATTCCATTCCAAATACTAGGTTTACTAACAGGGACTTCAGTAGAGTTGAAATTTGCCATTTCTAGACAGTAGCAATGGCTATAAAGGAGTTGGGAACAGTATTATAATAAGGAGAAGCACTCAAGGCTAACCATCCCTAAAGCTCACACTGGGTAAAACTCAGGTGTTTTCAAGCTTTGAAAATGATTTCCCTCCCTTGCCCTGTTACCCATGTCCCACAGCATAAAGGTCACTGATCTCTGTGACTGCTTCATGGGATTTCTCTACACACTTCTGGGTTTGCTCACGTCACTAAAGTAAATACTACATGAAAGGACAGTGCCCACAAGAGCACCACACATATTTTATCTTTTCACTGAACTAACAACGCTTGTCTACAGCATTTGGACTTCAAGACAACTGGATGGCTGCCATCTGTCGGTGTATAGGGCTTGCTTATCCCAGGATAACTAATGGAGAGAGTAGTCTGGACCTTGAATTTGCAAAAGTCACCAATATAACAGCAAAACAACTATGCAGCTCATAAAAAATTTCAGTCTGAGGCATAAAAGCTGAGATTAAAAAAAATCTATTTTCTGGATGTGGAATTTTAGGGAAAGTATTCTATCAGATGGTTTTAAAGTTCCTCTTTATGAGTATGTCCATTTATCACTGGAGAAAGTGGATGGTGCTTCAGAATTTTTGGAAAGGCATTGAGTAACAATCTCCTTACATCCCCAAGATTTTAGGGTTGAACCCAGGGCCTCTGCATGCCAGGCCCAGTGCTCTATTACTGAGTTATCGTCCCAACCTTTTATTCTGTCTACTCCCTTATTCAGAAAGCTATGTAGATACATAAAGACTTATGAAAGAGTCTGCTCACTGTGGAAAAATAACTCAGTGAGTTATTAGGTTATTAACTAATATATACTCTTCCTTCAGTTACAGCGAGATCTTGAAGTCTGCCCAGGCTCACCTGTCATGGAGAAGTTTTGTTTAACTGACACAGCATTCTTGGAGGAAATCTTATACTTTAGGTTTTAAACTCAGATTACTTTAGATCTTACCAACATGAGGGGGACAAGAGTCTTGCACATAGAGAGACAAGGGGTTGCCTGAGCTCAGGGAAGGCACAGGGAGTCCAAGGTCATATCATACTGTTACCTGACACATATCTGCAATCAGTTAAGGTCTCTTGCCCATACTGTCCCCTTTCTCATCCAAGTAACTTGTAAATAGGAGACATTTCTTTTCTCACTAAGCTCTGGTAGAGGGCTGAAGAGGTGGCTCAGTGGTTATAAGCATTGGCTGCTCTTCCAGAGGACCCTGATTTGATTTCTAGCACACACAAGGTGGCTCACAACTGTCCACAACTGCAGTTCCAGGAGATCCGATGACACCATATTCTGACCTCTGTGGGCAACAGGCTCACACATAGTGCGTAGACAAATATGCAGGCAAAAACTTCAGGCATATAACATAACATTTTTTAAAAACTAGAGTAGCTTCATCACCTATTATACTATATTGTACTGTAATGTATTATAAATATCCTTGTTAAATGTATATAAATATGCATATATATTTTGAAAATAAAATTTTACATTTTTCTTCTAAAATGCTTAAAGTATTTTGTCCTTCTAATCTGTTAAACTTTATGTAATCCTGATTCCAATTACCAAGAAAACTCCCTCAACATGGCAGCTGTTGTGTGATCTGAAGGTTTCTCCTTAATTCTTTCTAGACTCCCACCTGATGTATTCATATTCCATCCCATATTCTTCAACTATTTATGTTGTGGTCATCTTCCACAAATGTTTCTCTGATACCTGATAGGTAATGGGTACCAGTTTCATAACCAATCAGGCAAATGACTTTAAAAAGTGACATTTATATTCTGAAACCAAATTAAAACCCTGCTTCATTTTTTTCTCTAATAAATTTTCTGTGGATGGGTATGAAGACACTTATATCTGTAATTTCCCAAAGACACACGCCCCTTGTTGAGAACACCGAAGGGGGGAATTTCCAGCCTCTCCTTCTCTCTCATTCTTCATGATTTCCTACACAAAGAACGAAAGGAAGAGAGGATGCTTGTGTGCTACTCGGGCTCTGCTGCCACCTGTTCCTGAGGTGACAGCCATGCAGACGAACGCTCCCTGTCTATGAAGACTGTGATTCCCTGTTGGTGAGCTTGCTCTGCACTTCGTGGCTTATTACCATTTTGCCTCTTTAGAGCTGGTATGTTAGGCGTGTACACAGGTTGTGAGCCTCTAGGATGGAGGAAGAAGAGATGAGAATGCCCAGATTCCGTTAATACCTGGAATGGAGGGAATTCTCCAAAGCCCTTGGCTCAGATCTAAGCACAAGAAATACAAGGAAGACTTCGTTCTCTAGGAATCAAGTGGCCACTTACTCCTTTAGCTGCTTGGTCAACTTTACCACTTGTGAGGCCAGTGACATGCAGGTCTCCACTACCACTAGGTACCGGGAGCACAGGGTATGCCCATGCCGCTCAGCACTCTGGGAGGGTTTTTCCCCAGCATGGTTCTGCATAGTGACATTTGCTCCGTACTCCACCAGGGTCTGCCAGAAAATACAAAAACATATCATTGTATCAGGACTTGCTTTTTATTAAACAGATTGTGTGCGCGTGAACATGCACACACGCACACACAAGATTGTGTCTACAGAGGCCAAAAGAGGACATCAAATTATCTAGAGCTGGAGTTAGGGATGGTTGTGAGTTGCTTGGTGTGGGTACAGGTAACCAAACTTGGGACCTCAGGAAGAATAGCAATGACTGAGCCCTCTCTCTAGCCCCAGGACTTCCTTCTGAACATTGTTTTTAAAAGACTGTAACAGAATGCTAGGTAGATTTTTCCTCATTATTCCAAAGCCAGTTATCAGAGTTCATGGTGTTGTGTGGGAAACACCAGTTCAGAGAAAAGTATCTCTAGTGTTCTACCTAGCTGATTCTAGAGGCTTCCCTTCACAGTCAACAATGATGGGACCAAACTGGTATTACTATTTTCTTACCCACATGTAGCCTACAAGGGAGGTCTACCAACTCCTCATCCCCTTTATAAGATGAAAGAAATTCATATGAATTCTTAATACCTTCTACTTGTTTTTGATAGTATAGCTGGAATGGGGTGGGTTCACAAGGTGGATTCAGGGGCAGACATGCCTCATTGTGAGTCCTTCATCTAGCCTCAGAGTGTGGAGAAGAATGGTAATGTTTGAATATCGAGATTTAAAACTATTCTGGAGCAAAATTTAACAGGCAAAAGCAAGTGGAGAAGTTATGGCATTTGGCCAAAGTATCATGAATAGAGGAGAGGAAGACTCGACAGAGCATGGCTGAAGTCAATGACCTAAAAACATGGAAATGGTTCCATTTCAATACTTTCATTTAATACTAATTTAATGTTGTTAGAGTCTTTGGGAAGCCGTCACATGAATAGTAAGAACTTGTTGCTCCCTGACATTCTCTCTGGTGACATGATGGTGCTGATACTGAACGCCTCGGCTTATTTTGCTAGTAATGATTTCCCCCCACAACAGTGCTTGTGTTTAGTACCATTGACTGCTAGACTCAGAGGCCATTAAAGAACTTCACTTTCCTCTTAGTTTATGACTGCTCACCATGAAAGGTCAGCTTTCCATAAAGCCACTTCCTCCCTCTCTCAGGGTGTCACAGAGACCCTGTCAGCAGGAAGCTCCAAGAGACTCAGTCTAAACACACACTGTTATTCCTGCCCTTGACTCTGATCCCGGCAGTTCGCCCTCTGCTCTCCCCTAGTCCCTTTCTCAACCCATAAGGCCCCTGACTTGCTCTACTCTCCCATTACTATTATTTTTTAATCTTACACACAGTGGATAGACTCTGTCTGAGTTATCCAAGTTTCCACGGTGCCTAGTGCCAAAAACACCGTCGTGTGAAGTGGAATGACGAATGCCCTGGGAGGCAGCCTACTTCTCTCCACATATTAAAAAGAAAATATCTAAAATGTAAATAGAAGTAGTAACATCCCCTGGGTTTCTTCAGGCTTCAGTCACTGATTAGTTTACGAAATGTTTGCTTCAGGATTATTAAGCATTGTTTCATCTAATGAAAAGACCCATCTTTTTTTTTTTAAATCTTTATCCAGTTGTCTTTATTCCATAGAAAAACAACACCATTATTTTAATCATTTTGCATATATTGGTAAGAAATTTGGCTTTTTCTCCATTCTACACTTTCTTACTTATCACTTTTTTTTTCCAAGTTAATGTGTTAAATTAGGAGATGCACCACTGCCAACCCTGATGGGACAGCATCCAGATACTCTGCATATTTCCTCTTCAGTTAGCTCTCTAAAGAGCAGATGTGTGAGCACAGGTCCTCTAGAGAACTTCCTGGTATTCTCTGCATTTTTGCTGTTATTATACTCTTGACTTTTATATTCAAGGCTTTGGCATACATTCTTAAGTGACTTTCTGAGCAAGCGGCTCTCATTGCCCAGTGCTCTCTGTCTTGGATGTAGTCTTCCCTTTACCCAGAGTGCTCAGTTTGTGAGGTGGGTCAGTGACCACAATACTCACCCTACCCCACTCGGTGCCTCTGCTTAATAATCTTTAACTATCACACGCACAGAGAACATGAGACTTTTTTGTAAACTATTTTTGGGTTACAAGTGTGAGGCTTCTTGAGGCTGCTGGGTGAAACCAAGGCCAATCAAGGCTGAGCCTGGTCTGCTGAAGGCCTAAGGGGATCCATGACCTTAACTTCTCCGACTCTGGGCCTTTTTAAACACACTTGTGAAGCTCATTCCAACCACAAAGAAAGGAAAGTACAGGGTTCTTACTGTCCAGTTTGTTATCCTTACTGTACAGTACAAAAGCTGATTAAGTACAGGCATTTTCCTAATGAACAAAATTCCTTCTTTCCCTCTATTGTTCCTTCTTGTCTCCCTTCCTCCCTTCCCTCCACTGCCACTGTTTTGTTTCTCAAGATACCCCTTTCTGATTGCGAAGAGCAAGCTGCGCACCTGTATGCATCCAAGGTAGCCATGCTGGGAGGCGATGTGAACAGCACTGTTGCCTTCCTGGTCCACTTCGTCCAGTGAGATGCCTTGTTCTTGCATGAACTGAAGAAGCCACAGGAGAATCTTTTCCTATACACACACAAGAACACTTGGGATTAGTGGAATATCATGCAGAGAAGCTGAATATAAAGAAACAGCAGTGTAACTCCCGAGCAGTATGTAACATCAAATATTACTTATCCTATCAAAAGGATATTCCCATTCAGTGTGCACTAAAAGCTGTGGGTCGGACTGAAATGCAAAAGAGGATCACAAAGAAGATTTTGAAGGTGGGAAGCTTTCTTGGAAATGTTCTTGTTACTTATGCTACAGAACGGGGAGAATTTACAGAAAGTATCGGTCCTCATAGTCACACAGCTAGGCAGATCTGAAGCTGAAACCCAAATCCAGGTCTTTTGATGTCAAGTCTCTTAAGGCGACACTTTCAGTTCTGTTAAGCTGCCTGTAGTTTTCAAGCCGATTACCCCAAGACCTTAGACTACCGACACAACTCGATTTACTTTTGAATTTATATTCTTAAACCATGCCCCCCTAATCCTGAACATCCTGCAGTCCACAGACTGGACATGAATCAGTGCCGTGAGCTGTCAAGTCCAAGATAACCTTGCCGAGATACAGCAGGAACTTCTTGTTCTTGTCTCTCACCAAATGCTGGTGGTATTATTTTTTAAAGTATTATCATTTCTTTTCTTCATGTTAAAGGGAAGGAACCAAAGGCAAAGAGACTAAGATTTTAAGAAGCAAAGCCGGAGAGCGAGCAGTCAGGCAGTCAGCATGTTTCGTCCTAATCTGTTTGCAGTTTACCCAGTGAATGTTTTGTGGTATTTTCATGTCATGGTTTTTGGAGCAAGCAAGGAGATGGGATTTCACTGTTTTAAAATAGAAGAATTAAATATAACATAAAAACATGAGAGTGGTAAAAACAACAGCATGAAGCTTAGTGAGTGGAATGTGACATTTAAAAAGATGATCATGTGCTTGGAATAGCCTTGAACTTCTTTCTTCTTAACCTCTTAAAGGATTTTCTCCCCTCTGGTTATTTGTTCCGACTGGTCATGAACTTTTTTTTGGATTAAATTTGCCCTCATCTTCTGAACATGCCAGTTAATTTGTGAAAGGAATTTTGGATCCAAACAGCTAACTCCTGAATGTTTTTCTCTCTGCTATTTACAAAGGTAGCTAACACATGGGGTCAGACGGAATATTTGTGCCATACTCTGTCCAAATGAGCAAGCTGAGTAAAACCCCTCAAAAGCACAATGAGGAAAATGGAACTGATTCCTACATCTGAGTAAGAACAGTACCTGGGAGAGCAGCATGAATGCTAGCTGCGGATGGAGATGGACCTGGGAGAGCAGGATGAATGCTAGCTGTGGATGGAGGTGGACCTGGGAGAGCAGCATGAAAGTTAGCTGCGGATGGAGATGGACCTGGGAGAGCAGGATGAACGCTAGCTGCGGATGGAGATGGACCTGGGAGAGCAGGATGAATGCTAGCTGCGGATGGAGGTGGACCTGGGAAAGCAGCATGAAAGTTAGCTGCGGATGGAGATGGACCTGGGAGAGCAGGATGAACGCTAGCTGTGGATGGAGGTGGACCTGGGAGAGCAGCATGAACGCTAGCTGTGGATGGAGGTGGACCTGGGAGAGCAGCATGAACGCTAGCTGTGGATGGAGATGGACCTGGGAGAGCAGCATGAATGCTAGCTGTGGATGGAGGTGGACCTGGGAGAGCAGGATGAATGCTAGCTGTGGATGGAGGTGGACCTTGTAAAGAGTCAAAGGGTCAAGAGCCCCCAGAAAATGGGGTGAGGCTAAGCTTGAAGACTCAGGTTGAGAACTAGAAATTGGAGAAGGGAGTCCTGATAGATTTAACTCTCTTCTTCAAAGACCAACTGACAAGAAATTGGGGCTGATGTTGGGATCAGAATAGATAATGTTTTCATGTGCTTGAGACCATAAAGTGGCTACTCTACTTTTCCTAGTTAACGAGGCATAAAATGCTGGATTTCTTTTACTTGGAAATAGGTTATTGTGTTACACAACTTCGTTCTTTTAATATTTCATGAGAAGACAAGAGAGATGGCTCAGGGTGACTACTTCCTTTGCAGACCCAAGTTCAGTTCTTAGCACGTACAGCGAATGGTTCATAATGGCCCTGTATTTCTACCACCAGGAGACCCGACACCCTCTTCTTGTTTCCCAGGTTACCTGAGTTCACATATACATATCCCCTCACACACATAACACAAAGTAAATCTTTAAAAATTCTCAGTGGATTGGGACTTGGTAGGCACAGACAGGTGGATCACTATGAGTTTAAGGCCAGCCTGGTCTACATAG
>JAQHUG010000078.1:6854587-6880089 GCA_028555095.1 Dicrostonyx torquatus
TCTGTTTATATATGCATCATATCAACTGAAGTTGCTTTGGTACAGAATAAACTCTCAGCTAGTATGATTACTAAAGAAAAGCTAACCCAGGCATGATCACGTACACTCGGGAGGCAGAGGCAGGAAGATCATTGAATTTTGCCTATAGTGAGTTGCAGTACAGTCTTGATTGCATATAAAGACCCTATCTTAAAAGCAAATAATAGCACAAAAAGGGAAGAATAACTATGGTAATATTTTTAGCCTTTTGAAAAATGTGATTGGCATGCTGAAGAACTAAGCACAATCTTTAATTGGCAACGCCACAATTTATTGCCCCTGGGAAAATCTCCAGAGCCAAAGTCAGCAGCGGGTGGTGAGATACATGAGAAGCAATTTTCTCTGCCACAAATTTGAATAAATCTATTCTTATACTATGTTGACTTCCTTATTTTTTCAAGCTTGAGATTGACATTTTTGTGACTTCAGCATTTTTAAAAGATAAATTATAACCATCACCCTCAAAGGGAGGTAGAGACAAGATCTGTGCATCTTGCTAATAATGTCAAGATTTTTCTAATGTAGAAATCAATTTTTTGAGTTTATTATCAGTATGTGTGGGTCAGAAGACAACGTTCTGGAGTCAGCCTTCTCCTCCCACCTATCAGTGGGCTCTGGGGACTGAACCAGGTCATCAGGCTTTGGCAGGGACTGCTCTCTTACCCATGGAACATCTCACAGGCCCGGATGGAGAACTTAGTTCTGCGGATGCTCTGGCTAATACACTTGCTCATTTTTGTTCCAGTGAGGCATCCTTGGCTGATGCCTTAAAAGGACTTGGTGTTTGGGTTTGTGATCAATAAAGTACTACCATTTTTCTTTTGATAAATGTTAAAAATATTCATTGTCAAAGTAAAAAAATAACAAACAACCCTTTAAAAAGCCAGCTATAATTCCATTCTGCCCTAAAGTGACTGCAACTATGTTACGATATATTTTTTCTAGTCTTAATTTCTGTTTCTTTTGCCACAAAATTTAAAGTTGGTACTAACATACAATGAAAGCTTTATATATTAACATACAATGAAAGCTTTATATATTATATTTTATGAACATTATGTAATTAACACTTCTTCATATAATTCCACTATATGAATATAGCTTCATTCTTCATCTAAAATCTTGCATTGAGATATCTAGGTTGTTTAAAACATCCCTTCATTAAAATATTACAATAAGTATCATTGTTCACAAAATCTTTGGATTTATGATGTCATGTTTGGATTCTGATGAACATGTAAGAGAAGATACTAAAGGACACCATACCTGCCCATAGCAACCTGCATAATGAATAAGGCTTGGGAAGTCCTTGGAGCAACTCAGTTCTGCAATGGCTTCTGTCTCGCTCACCATCCAGCGCACACACTCCAACTGGCCATTCTAGAGTTTAAGGAGACAAAGAGAATGAAATGAGAAATTATTAATGTTTAGCAAATATCACAAAGATTGTACTTTTACCATGGGAAGATGGATGAATTTTGGCCTTTGTATTGGGCTTGTATTTACTTGAAACATAAATGTAAGACCTGCTACATTCATGCTTTCTGGTTTAGCTCTAAATCAGCGGGAGAATTTCTACTTGCGTATGTCTTTGTGATTCTAACCAGTTATTTTAAAATCATTCTGTTGAGCTTTGTGGTAGAGTACCCACCTAGTGTGTGCAAATTTGATTTCTAGCACTGTAAACAAGTGAATGAATGGATGAAATTACTCTATTGAGATAAATTTACATTCTGTAAAGAATAATTGTAAGTATAAAGTTTATTTTTGAATATATATTCAATGTATAATTTTATTGGAATAATACACACACACACACACATATATATATGTATATAGTCCATATATATATTACTGAAACTTCAATCAAATTAACAGCACTATCAACACTCTCAAAAGTTTCTAGCATCCCATGGCTTTCATCCTTCTTATTTTGAGCAAAATAAGAATAAGTTCAGACAAGATGAGTAACACGCTCTTTGTATCTGGCTTGTTTTCACTTAGTACAATACTAAGATTTATACAAGCTACTACAAATATTTTTTTAATTTTTGAAATTAAAATATAATTATATCTTTTTGAAAGTAAGTTTTTATTAATTTCTTTTGAATGGATACCTAGAATTAAAATTTCTTTCTTCTTTCTTTCTTTTCCCTCCCTCTCTCCCTCCCTCCCTCCATCTCTGTCTTTCTCTCTTTTTCTTTCTGTCTTGGACAATGTCTCTCTATTTAGTCCTAACTGTCCTGGATCTCACTATGTAGACCAGGGTGGTCTCAAACTCACAGAGATTCTCCACCTCCCAAGTGCTGATATTAAAGACGTGGACCACCATGCCAAGCTCTAGAATTTCTAAGACTGTGGTAAGTATATATTTAACCTTATGAAAAGCTGTCAAACTGGTTTCCAAAGTGGAAAATTACTTTATACTACCACAAACAGCAGTGGAGCATTCCAGTCGTTCTGTATCCAAGCTAACACATAATATTGTTAGCAATCAGTACCTATCACCTAAAATTTATTTTATTTAGAGATTTATTTACTTTATGCTATGAGTGTTTTGTCTGCATGCATGTCTGTGAGCTACATGCATGTCTGTGAGCTACATGTATGTCTGTGAGCTACATGCATACCTGGTATTCCAGGAGTCCAGAAGAGGGCATCAGATCCTCTGGAACTAGAGTTACAGTTACAGACAGCCATGAGCTGTCATGTGGGCTAGAAATCAAACCCTGGTTCTCTGGAAGCGCAGCAACGCTCTTAATCTCAGCCATTTCTCCAGCACTCTTCACTTACAGTTTATAAGATATGGCAACTATTTTCCAAATAAAACATTACCATAGTTTTCAAGAAAAATTAACAAATTTTCATTTGAAATAACAATTTTCATTAAATGATCAGGCTAAACATTTTAATTAGCACAGCAATCAAAAGTTCAAAAGGTGACAATATTCTCATGAAAGAAGACTGGTGTTATTTTTGATAAAATGATGCTATAAAAGTCTGAAACAGCTACAAGTTGTACATTTTTAGGAAACTAAAATTTTCCCTAGTTATGATGAAGGGGGCGGTGCAGTGGCAAGAGACAAATCACCCGGGTGTTAGAAAGGCTTTTGTTTTATAAAGTCAAATCTGACTCTTATACTTTTGGGTTTAAAATTCTCTCTCATCTCTAGTCACCACTGCGATTTTACTCTCAGCACTGTGAGAGTGTCGGAGGCGTGGAAAGAGTTAAGAAGCAGTCCATGCTTATTGGGAAAGTCTCTTTACCCTTCACAGAAAATCTAAGTGGCATATCCTGTGATTAACTTCCAGACATACTCTGAGTTGGATGGATGTCCTCGGCCCACCACTTGGCCACAGTTACTTAGCTCCAGGGCATGAGCCATCTCACATGGACAACAGCAGAGGCAGTAGCATCGCAGTAGGGGTGAAATGAGATGCAGCATAGGCTCCATGGCCACTACACTCGTTATGTTTCTACTCTCCTGGGTTTTCTTAGAGACTGTTAAGACAAGTGAGGCTATTCATTGTATTGAGGGGTGTGAGCACAGAAAGGGTCTTGTGGAGTCAGGGATGGGCAAATGATCAGCATCTAACAGGATTATTTTTTCTTTAGAATCTTAACCTGTCAAGATGAAAACATCTATTCCCAGAGGAAGACAGGAGAGGCAATCTCTTTTTTCATTTTCTATTTGACTAACAGGATTCCAAGTCAAGAATTCCCAGTTACACACACACACACCACACTCATACACATTCCCACACATACTGAATCTCTTCTCACACACACTGACTCACACTCTCTCACAGACACGTACACACACTGACTCTCACTACACACTCTATTTACACACATGCGTGTGCACACACACACACACACACTCACACTCACAAACACACATGTTATTCTGTCCTTGGAGATGTGCTGCACGACTGTGCATAGTATAAAGGTCCCATAAAAATCATAATTACACTCACTAACGAAACAGCTATGCTACTGGTTTATTTATTTACTGTACTAGGCTGCTTTTCATTCTTTTAGCCTGCACTCCAGCCTATGACAAAGAGTTTACTGTAAAACAGGATGCTGTGTTATGTTGGCGGTACCCACATGCGTTTCATGTTTACCATCTCCTAACTGCATTAAGGCCACAGTGCAGACATGTATCATGTGTATGTAAATATTCTCTGTGGTATTTGTACAAGGACAAAATCATGGAAAAACGCATCTCCGGATGCGTCTTCATCATTAAGCTTTTACTGGTATGGCAAGGCAACGTGGTCCTGGCTGCCCTGGAGCTGGTCTTTTTAGGGTGTCTGTCTGGCGTCCTGACTTCTGGCTGGGTTTGGGTGATGCACATTTGCCACAGGAGATCAGAAGAAGAGACAGAGTTTGAGGTCTCTTCTTTTCCTGGCTCTTTAGTTGTGGTGCTGCCATTGGCCAGCCCACTCCTCCACTAGTCACAGGTCAAAGTCAGCCATGCCTGTCAGCTCAGCACTTTCTCTCGGGCTCTTATAACCTCTCTTTTTCCAGGCTCCAACTGTGCCCTGGTTGTTGCCCCATGAAACATTCTCTTTATACTTTCTGAATGAAGAAGAAGATGGGAGCCATATTGATCATACAAGAAGCAAGACAGTGTGTATAAATAAATTACTATTTACACAGAAATGTGAAGCCACGCCTCTAGTTTTTGTAAATAGGGACCCCCTCACTACTTCTCTTGCTCTCTCTTTCTGGTTAGTCTAACTAAATTAAAGGTTTTTTTTTTCTTCTTACCTTTTCATACCCCAATTTAGCTTTGTCGATTTGTTCTACTGTTGTTATATTCCCCGTTGCACTTATCTCTGCTTTATGTCCTGCTATTGCCTTTCTTTTGTTTGCTTTGGATTAGGTTTAGCTTACCTCTCCAGTTCCTAAGGTGTCTGTCTGAAGCTTTCTTCCCTGCCCCCCCTCCTTTGCAGGCCTCCCTCCACACAGGGCTGTCGAGGCTTCCTGTGAAGGCAGTGGTTTGCTGCCTTCTCTTTCTCAGTCATCTGCAACCCTCTTCAGTTTCCTCTGACTTTATTTTTTGTTCTACTGACTGTTTTAGAGAGAACTAATTTCTCATCGTTGTGAATAGCCCATGCTTCCTTGGGTTGTTAGTTTCTACTTGCACTTTATTAGTGATGAAGTTTGTAAGCATGTATTTCAGTCCTTCACAATGTATTGGGTCTGTTGATATAACTCGATATAGGCTATTTCCTAGAAAAAGTTTTCTCTGTACTTGACAAGTGGGTGTATTCAAGGGTTGTAGGAGGCAGTTCTTATAGGTGAATTTTACATCTGGTGAATCAAGGGAGTGGCATTTAAACAATAAAATGCACCAAAGAACAGAAGAAAATATTATTCCACTTCCCAAAAATAACTTGCTTTAAATACAAGTAACAAGAATGCAAACCAACAAAAAAGATTATTAAATTCCAGCAGTATACTTCTGCCCCTTCAAGTTTCTGGGCTTAAAGTTATTTGAATGCTTAAAAAAAAAAAAAAAAGAAAAGAAAAGAATGTGTATGACGTCACATTATCACAAGATCAACATTTTGCCTTTGGGCCTAATCAGAATGACCAAAGGAGAAGTTAACAAAACAAAAAAGGAATTAGGTTTATTTCATCCTGAGTTTGCTCAGGTCCTAAAACAATTCCTTCTGCCAATTCTATTTCAGAAAACAGACTGTGTTAGAAATCAGGCCTTTTAGAACTCATTCTTCGCAGTGACTTTGCTTAGCCAGTTCCAAAGGGCACAAACTCCCACAACAGTCACTCTTGATTCTCCTGGAAAACCATTCAATAAAGTCTCTAATGTAATGGACATATTTATTTATTGTGCTCTGCTTAAGGAGCCTGATAATGAGGAAATAATTTTCTTGTGGTCCTCTGCAAGAGCAGCAAGACCTTATAACCACCGAGCCGTCTCTCTGGCCGCTCTTAGAACTGTTTGATGAAATGAAACACTGTCAGCTGCTACAGGTATTCAAAACAAGGTCCTAAAACCAGAGACTGGTGACTTCTTAAGACTCTCAACTTCATCAGTGTCACCTGAAGCACACCGAGTGACATGCAGGTCACCTCTGTGAAGGGCGAGGTATCTATACAAAATATTTGAACGTACTGCTTTGGGCCAATATAATTGGAATGATGGAACACAAAGAACACTTTCTCAAAGCATTCAGACGCCCAGGTCCTCAAATCTGAAAGAGCTTTTTAGCCTTGTGGGTTTGAGACGTGTGTGTGTTTCCCTCCAATTATAGCAGAAATTGCTGTGTAAGCCTGCAGCCCTGCTGGTGATGGCTGTACCATGGTGGCTGAAATTTAGATAGAAATCAGCAGCTCCTGGGTAGATAGCATTGAAGCTGTTCACACCGAGGGCTGGTTTAAGGGCAACTAATGTCTTATGAGCCTTCATGCTCTCACATGTTTAATCTATCCAAATAAGCATTAGGGCAAATAAATGAAAAGAAATGGTATCATTCAATTATAATAAGGAAATATTCAATCACCATCCATTAGTTAGGAAAACTAATGAGAACTATATTTCATAAACATTAAAGCAGTCTATAAATATGGCAGGTGCCAACATTTGTTGGCATTATAAGGATATTTGTCACTAATATATGCCCAGGGATGACCACATTCTACCCAATCATCTCACTGGAGTGTGCCACAGGGTGAGATGCCGATTTTACCGTCGATACTGTTATCGCCAGTAATCAAGGCGCCTGCTTTAGTCACCAGGTGTCCTTAGGAATAGGGACTAATTCTAATTGAAATTTCTACCTCCAGCACCCAATAACACAGAACCTGTTGGCTTCGGCACACAGGCTCAACTCTACTGAATGAGGATTTTTTTTTCCCTCTAAATTTGGTTCCTTTTTTTTTTTCCACATTGGCTGCAGTAAACTCAGTTCTGAACTGACATGGCATCATTCACAATCAGAGAAAACAACATTCCCTGGCATCGTAGATTTTTTTCTAACAAAATAATTACTATGCAAATTTTGAAATCATACTTTCCCAGGGAGGAAAATAAGCTAAAATAACATTTTTAATATATAAATCTTGTTGACCAATAAATGCATTAAAGTTTTAAAATTCAGCCTTGCAGATAAGATCTATTAGGGATAGGATAGTAACTTATTGTTTTAAAACTGCAAAGTGTCCTTTAGTAAGGTCACAAGTAGGTTTCTTTAGCTAGCTTGTTCTCCTATTCAACACCTATGCAATTCCATTTATAAAAATGATGTATTTGGCTTTTAGGAGAGCCAACTATCGTGTGAAGTGGTCTCATGCCGAAAATGTATTCTTTTTCTCTGAATGTCACTTCTGGCTTCGTTAGTAAGTATGACTAAATCCTACATTCATCTGCCAAAGATCCCAACAGACATTTTAGTTTACTAGCTAATCTTCTTGTGACTCGGTCTATCTCCAGACACTCTTACCACAGTGCCACATAGGTCCCTGCTTTCTTGTGTTAGGTCCAGGTTTTAGCTCCACCCTAGCTGGTTTTAATTTGCAGACACTTTGACAGACAGCATGTTGTGCTATTTCGGGGGACTAATATGGACTCCACAGTGACGCTGTAAACAGTTTCGATGCTGATGTCATTTAAACTCAGATTTGATTCCTTAAAAGCCCACATTATTGTCCAAAACTCCTAAGAGCTCGCCTCCCTAAACAGCACACGTTGATCTAATTCTCCTTGCTCCTTATTCCCACATTAGGAAAAACTGACACAGTCTTTGAGAGATCCAGGTGTGGGTAAGAATCCAAATTGCAATCACCATGAATAACGAAATTCTCAGCCCTGCAGGGGGTCATCTTTTTCTCTCTTTGTGAGTTGATTGGGAAATTACCCATATTAGATAATATGCTGGAATGCCATCAAAATCTCAGAGCAGTAGTGACTGAGTGATTAACTTCCACATATAATACACTCATTTGCTCTTTGTCTAATACGTCACTCTCTCCTCTTCCCCTTCCAATAGCTTAGCTCACCAGAAATCTTAAGAAAAAAAAAAAGATCAAATCCAAAGACAAAGCCCGGGACAGCTCAGCCCCTAAGACGTCACCTTGATGGCCAGACCAGCTGGAGTCAGCTGCTCCGTGTTCCGCTCATTGAGGCAGTCTTCACCCATCAGAGACGTGAGGTGCTGCAGACATTCTGCATGCCCCTTCGACGCAGCAACGTGTAACAGATTGTTTCCGTTCTCGTCATGGATTTTGTCCAGATTGTCTGCAGCTAGGTGTGGCTGTACAGAGAGAAGGGGGCGGGGAGAGGGACGAAGGGAGAGGCTTCAATCAATGAATCAAAACCAGACTCTATGGAGGGTCTCCTCTGGGCACAGGGAAGAATGAACAACGCACGAGGGCTCTGGTGGTCTTGCAAGGATCCAGTTAGCTGGAGTCCCTTGCTATCTGTCTTACTTACAACATGCTTTTGAACAGTGGTTCTCAACCTGTGGGTCATGACCCCTTTGGGAGTTGAACGATCCTTCCACAAGGCATCGTCTAAGACCATCGGAGCACACAGATATTTACACTGCAATTTGCAACAGTAGCAAGATCACAGTTATGAAGTAATAACGCAAATAATTTTATGGTTGGGGGTCACCACAACATGAGAAACTGAATTAAGAGACTAGAGCACTAAGAAGGTTGAGATCCACTGCTTTAGAATAGGTACTCTCAAGGGACAGATGGTTTTGAGAGAAAGGGTCACCAAGCTAGAACCAATAGGCTGCGAAGGTTTGCAGTTGGTATTTTAGGTCCCTGAGGTGACACTGATGGCAAACAATAGCTTCTCTATCTGTCACCACACCGCTAAGTGCTCGAGGGACAGCTATGCTTTATTGACTGTTGTAGGTTTGCTGGATGAATGAAGCACTTGTGTCCAAGGCCTGACTTGTCAGACGGCCTCCCTGTGCATGTTACGTAAAGGTTGTGGCCACTAGTGTGTCCACAGAAACCTCTAGACATACCAGTGACTCCCGGGGGCACCTTGGTTCTTTGGCTGTTTTCACTCCTCTGAGTTGGAAGTGTCTGATAGGATATTTTGGGCAAACCCAGTGGTGTTCGCATTTGTGACTTCTGAATGTATGGGACAAAGGAAAACAACGAACCGAAGAGAATCAGAGGCAACAGCTGGGGAAAATGGAAAAGACATTTTCACGAGAAACCAGTTACGGCTTCATGTCATAAAATCGCTCAATCCCATTGTACTGTTTGAGACAACAGGCCCAGCGCGCTATAGTTTCTCTGTGCAAGCTTAACATTCGTGGAGTCGTGATGCCACGATGCAGTTTTCCTGAATGAGACTTTATCATCTGAGTATGAGCCCAGGATTGCTACCATCCGATCAGCATCTGGAAGCTAGGAAAGAACAGCGCAGCGGATGGAACGCGATTTCAGTTGAACTTTCTCAATAGATGTTTCTTATACCAAGTAACTGCCTGGAGTCCTTGGAGACAATTCTTCATGTTCCCTGGACACGTAGTGCTGGAGCAGAGCGAAACCCCCGTGTGTGTCAGAGAACAATCAAACTCTAGGGGAAGCTGTATCTGCGAATGTTTTCCAACCCCCCTGGCCCAACTTTTCTGAATAATGATCAGGGTGAAACAGAGAACTCTCTGTTCACAGATCTGGCAGGCCCGCCATCAGCTGAAAACTGATGTCCCCACAGAAACGAAGGGAGAGCGTGGGGAACCGTTCAAAAAGCAAAGGGGAGAAAAGGCAGCAACTCAACTGGAAAACAGTGCGGGGCTCTTTGCTTTGTTTTCCTTTTAGATTAAATGTCTTTATTTTAGCTGAGGTCAGGCGATGTTAAACTGCACCCACACTCTCCTGGAGCCATTTGTGTCTCCCGAATTAACCCCCTAATCTCGGCGGTTAGAACTTATACCTCTCAACTAAAGCAGCAAGTAAAGATTTAGCAAGGAACCAAACAAAGGGGGTGAAAATGAACAAAACATGGTATAGGAAACACTCAAAGAACTAATAAAAAAAATTCACAGAAAGGTGTGAAACAAACACTTCATCCTGTTAGGAGATGGAGTCTGTAGGTCAGGCAGACAGACAGACAGACGACAGTACTCACCAAGAGCGTTATCTGTCCTTCTCTCACGATGTTCAGTATGCTTCTTACTTTCTTCAGGCCCTCACTCCTTTCTTCTGCGCCTTGGGCGTTGGTCCAGTTCACGCTGTTGACCTGCTCTTCGGCTTTGGTCCCTGCTGCTGAGGACTGCAGGTGGAAGGCCCTGAGCTTGCATTCTGGCCCCACCTTCTCAATTTTTCGGCTATGGGGATCACTAAAGGCCTTGTTCAGGAAGTCTTTACTGTGGTTCTCGGACTCATACGCAGGGGCGCATTTACCCAGAGCAGGTAAGCTCTCAGAGTCTTCTGTGGAGAGCTTGTGCTGATCCCGGAGGACAGTCGTTGCTTTCCTTAAGTGAGGACTTTTCACAGGAGAAAGTACACAAAATGGAGTCATGTTGGGTGTGGAGTTCTCAGTGCTTCCAATAGGACAGGCTTTACCAGAAAGGCCATTGATGGTTGTGCATAATCCCAAAATCCTTTTCTCTGAAATCACCTTAGTGAATGGGGCCAGCTGTTGACTGGATTTAATGTAAGGCACATCCAGAATCTCGTCCATGTCAAGGTCATAATGCTCCAGCTCGCCCAGTGCCTGGCTGGGCTCAGAGCCCTTACCTGGCAACCCCCTGACTCCATCTTCAGTGCTGAGTTCCTCCGGCTGGGGGCCCTGGTCAGTCTCCCCGCCTTTCTGGTACTCTACTGTATTGTTCTTTTGGTCATCGTTTTCACTGTTTTCCAGCGTCTCTGGCTGATGTTTCAGTGGAGACACGCGCTTCACTGGGCGGAACTTACTGTATACATCAGCGATTCCAGTGGGCTTTTGTGGGTTTGTAATGAGAGTTGAGACACCACAATTCCAGCTAGAGCTTGAAACTGTTTAAAAAAAAAATAACAGAGGAGACTATTAAACTGGAATTCGAACAGAGTTTGGCCACGTAGGTAGGTTATGCTCACAGTAGGCCGCTTTATAAGGGGATAAAAATCATGAGAAGACATATATCCATAAAACTAATGCTTCATACTTACCACTGCAAGGCAGAGAAAGACAAGAAAGTCATGACATAATGTCCCAGAACTAATTGTTAACAGCAGAAAGCTAAAATAAATAAACCCTGATAGATATTTTATGACTGGGTGTTTCTAGTACTGTTTACATGTTTGCCACCACCCTAAAACAAAAGCAAAAGAGAATGGGACTGGGCTTCCACACTAAGCCAGTGAACCAGTGATATATGTACACACACACACACATGCAGAAGCATGTACTTGCCTGTATACACATCTCTAATGCTCAAGACATCCATGTAAAAGAATCATAGCTCATCTTCTACAAACTCAAATTGTGACCTACTAATGTGACCTGACAGTTTTCCATTAGATGTTTAGGGGCAGCAAAGAAAAGCATAAAGTGGTTAGGTGCTCGTCTGTTCACGGGAGACAGGCCATGATGGAGCCAATCCACCCTACACTGAGCATCCTAGACAAACATCGTGCAGGGCCATCTCGTGGTGCCTCTCAGCCTCTGACACCACATAATGCATTTTTATTTAACAACAGAACATGCTCTTTAGAGCAACATGGATCTCAATGTTGGGAAAGGTAGAGACAAGAAAAAGGAGAAGTCATGATTGTTTTAAAAATTTCTCTCATTTTTGTGCAGTTAAAGATTGTAGGCCGGCCTACATTCAGCTGGTTGAGATGGAGAGTGAGGCAGTCAGGCACATTTGGAGAGAAAAGATAAAAATCATACTCTCTTTTAATAAACCTCAATACAAGCAAGATGCCTGGTAGCCTATCTCAGAGTGGAACTACGAAGCTGTAGTCTTGCGCCCATAGCAGGGCTCTATTTCCTCGGAAACACTCCTCTACTAGAAGGCAGATGACAGCACTCTTGAAAGCCAGCAGGCTACTTTACAGGTTTCTATTCTTCTGCTCTTAGTTTCTATCATCGTCCATGAGGCAGGTGAAGCTTCCTCCCAGCTACCTCTATCCCTTGAAACAAATGTGGGTGGGAAGGGTTTCATCCCAGAGTAAGCAAACCTGCCTGTCCTTGCTGTTGGGCACAGCCAAAGGGTGAGAGACCCTGAGACAGCAGGAGTGCTCAGTCCTGTGACTTTTACAGTAACCTCTGGTAATGACTGAGTCTTACAGTTAAAGGAATCCCCCAATTCATGCTACTAGACATTGTTCATGCTGACATCTGTCCTAAAATCAGAGAAGTTATGAAATCAAGCAAAGGGAGGAGTGAGTGGGCTTGGCCATCATAAAATCCTGAGTTCTGTCCTCCAATGGTCAACAACTTGGCATGCGGTTCAGGTCTGTTCTGCACATTTCAACCTCAAGGCTTTTCCAACTCTCGGACTTTAGAAGCAAAGAAGACTCTGAAAGCTATGGGAGGAGAGCTGGTTTCTTCCCAATGAACGGCACATAGTAAAGGACACCCCAAGGGAAGGAAGGCACCTAGATTGCCTCCTGCTTCTCTTACCCACACCATTTTGTGTCTAGAGTTCTGAGCCATACACAATGCTCAGACTGGAGCAAACGACTGACAGACACACATATGTGAACTTGAATCTCACTCTGCCCAACTCATTCAATCTTATAACACGCGTAAAGTGAATGCTTCTGAGGGATTTTCAGCTAATTTCCCAGAGGGAAATAAGTTCCCTTCAAAAACCCAAAGGACTGATCATCGCCGGGAAAAGCTAGAGTCTTTAAAGTCATTTATGAAATGTCAATATGGAAAAGCAAAGGTCAATTATTCCAATCAATCCCTATAAATATAAAAATTGTCTATCTTTTATATGTTCTTTTCTTTCTAAAAATATGAAGCTATGAAAAGTTATCGTTTGCCAGAAATTTCTGCCAAGCCATTTTCTCTGCCGTAAGAACACATAGTGCCTGTTTCACATGAAGCAATAGGGAGACAGAGATCATGGAGCTTACAGATGTAAGCAGGCATGTGATTTTACTCATCAACTTTCCCCAAATCTATAAATGTCGGAAAACATAGACAGTGTGAAACACACGCTTATTGCTTGGCACTGTAGCTGCTGATATTTTGTCAATTACCTTTATTTCTTTGGAGCTCCTAAAAACAATGAATCCTAGAATGTTTTAAAAAATATTTAAAGCACATGTCTTAGTGGGTCAATGCAACGAGTGCCCTGTACTGATATATTTATGTATCATGTAAGGTCACAGGTTCAAAGGGCCACTCTTTTATGTTGGCTTTATTTATATATGAACTTTTTTCCAAGTGATACAGGGAAATGGGTACCATATGTTTCCCAGCTGTTTTGTTCTGACAGGAGCCATTAAGAACGCTCTATGTAAATGAATTCTGTCTGTGTTTTATGAAAACACTTCTTTCCCCTCTTTCCACAGTAAGGTCTAGAAACTGAAGAAGGAGCGTCAACATTTGGGAATGTTGTCTTTTTCCTCATTCAAGCCTATGGTTGTTTTGTGGGCTTAGGATGAAATCTGTGCCTTTAAGCCTGTCTTGATTGCCCAGGGGAAAAAACCTGCTTATGAAAAATGAACTAATGGGTTTCATGAGAAAGCTCAAATTTGTTGCCATGCCACATATTTGGATGAGCAGAAATGCTACAAACAAAAGACAAACATTTATTTCTAATAAGCTGGGCAAATATACACAGCATAAGAAAAAGATCATTAATGGCAGGCAAGGTTTTCCCTTTCAATTCTTTAAGGGTCCCACCAAATTCGCTTTATTGTTGTTTTGCTCCACAACCGTCATAACATTCTAGTCATCCATGGAAACAAATTTCACACGAACTGGCTACTGGGGAGGTTTTTGAAGCTAGATTTCTTCTCTTGAAATTATGTATAAATTGTTGACATGTGAACATAATTTAAATCCCTGAAAATTTTTATCTTAATCTTTACAAGTTCTATGAGAACAGTATCTGTGTTTAATTTAGTTCTCTATCCTGCAAAATTCCCAGTAGATTGCTTACATAACAAGGTTCTTAATAATGTCCCATACTTCCTAAAACGATATTGCCTCAGGTATAGGATGAATACTCCTTACTGTCAGACACACCCTAGGACTCATGATAAACACACCTCATTTACAGTGTGAGAAAACTATTCAATGGTCAGCCTTCTTCCTCCTCCTCATTCATTTAAGGAGTCTTAGTTTGGTGCTAGAATTTAATTCCTCTCCAAAATGTAGAATATCCCTTAATAAACTGACTGCAGCCTTCAGGGTCAGTGGCTTTCATATGAATTGACTGGAGGGTTTCATGCTCGTCACATTCCTTTCAATGATGACCTCATTTCAAGAAATATTGGTATTCTGTTTACAATATGACAGTTTCTTTTAAAAAAAACTAATATTTTTAGAAGTAAAGTGTTTTAGAAATGTGTTAAATAAATAAAAGCGTGCACCTTTAATCTCAGCACGTGGGAGATAAATAGAGGCATGTGATCTCTGAGTTTGAGGTCAGTCTAGTCTACAGAGTAACTTCCAGGACAGTCAGGGCAGCACAGAGAAACCCTGTCTCAAAAACCCAAATAAAAATTTAAATTTCATCATCTGGTAAATAACAAGGTTAGACAATATCATTGCTAAGATCTGACCCTCCCTAAATATCTCTGATGATGTAGAATGTCTACAAATAACAGGGTTCTTGATTCTGACTCACAATGAAACACTATAATTCTTTTGGATTCATGCATTTTACCGGATCCTCACAAATTTATAATTATGAGGCTGAGACGATTGCTGACACATAATTCTCTGGCTCCTAGGCTTGATAAATTGTTTTCTTTAAGAAGATAATGGAACGTTTGCTGTTGCCATAGTAGACCCAACTTTTAAGGCTAAACATCAATGTTGGCTCCTAAAATTCCCACTTATTTTACTTCTAAATATGGAGATCTGTATCCATATTCCATATTAGAAAATTATCATGAGACAGTGAGAAGAGAAAGAAAGGATTCTGTCAAGTTAAATGGATTCTACTTTCTGTGAGAAGCAAACTGGTCAATTTAAGATGTGGAATTCCCCTCTGTATGCTGTGAATGTGTTTTATTACTATTGGTTAATGAATAAAGCTGTTTCAGCCAATGGCAGGGAAGAATAAAGCCAGGAGGGAAATCCAAACAGAGAGATATAAAGAGAGAGTAGGCGGGGTCAGGGCAACACCAAGTAGTTGCTAAAGGAGACAGACACCAGAACCTTACCAGTAGGCCATAGCCTCATGGTGATACACATATGTAAGAGCTGGCTAGAAATAAGCCTGAGTCATTGTCCAAGAAGTGTTGTAATTAATATAGTTTCGGTGTGATTATTCGGGTCTGGGCAGTCAGGAAATAGAGGAACAATGTCCATCTACAAATTTAATTTCTTTAAGTATGCACAACACATTGCATATCCATAGCAGTCTATAAGAAATATATCCTACATATTCCCCAGAATTCTATTTAATTTACTTTAACTTTTTAAAATATAATTATAGGGTCTCAAATATCCTTGAACTTGCTATGTAGCCAAGGATAACCTTGTGCTTCTGATCCTCCCACCATCACTTCTCAAATGTTGAGATGATGGGTCGCCAAAAAATGTTCAGTTGCTGCAGCACTGGAGACCAAGCCCAAGGCTGCAAGGCTGGGTACGTACTAGGCAAGTTCACCTGGTCTCCTCTGTTTCCTTTTATTCTCAATGAATAAAAATGAATGAGGGCAATCATGAAAGAACGGGTTTGCCAATGCTAGAGTCCTGGGCTTTGTTACCGCTGGCCAAGTGACATCTGCAGTGGACCCATGGAATACAAACACCTTAGGATCTCTAAGAACTGATGACCGATGGCTTCCATCTCCTCATGACCACAGGGAAAGAGAGTATGAGCCCAGATCTGAATGGGAAGTACAGGAAGGATGACTTTTCGCACTGCCCCTACAGGTTATTCTGTACCCTGATCCAAGGGATGGCTGCTGAGGGAACTCTGGCTTTGGAGAATTGTGTCAGGACCTTATGCTGGGAAGAGTGATGTGTGCAAATGGAATGCACACTTCTGGAATGTTCCTCTGGGGTTGCTCTCTTATCCCTTTCACTGATACCCCAGGCCCTTTATTGAGGGTGTCCTGAGATTGAAGGGTAAGTATGCATGACTTTATTCTTATAAATACCCCACTCATTGATCTATTCACATGCTGTGAGGAAAATGTCATCGATTTGAGTCTTAAACCTCCTGTCTTTAAAAGGCCACTGACACCAAGCAGCTGTTATTGAACATGTCAGGTTCATGTTTTATTACTCCCAGCCCTGCCTGTAACTATGCAGACTTGCTCAGATAACTAACCAGTCGATTTCTGCCTGTTTCTTTGTTCTGTGAAAACTCACTGAAATATTCAAATCCTATAAACCTGGAGAAAAGATACATCTTTACCACAGAGGCATATTCTGTCATGAAGTCAGACATAGTATTTAGACAAGTTTAAATCCTGGGGCTTCAAAAGTACAGTTTACACAGACTGGCAATTGGTAGATTGAAGAAAATACAAGCTTTCAGAGCTATTCTGTCATGCAGAAAGTATGCCAGCCTTCACTGTGACATTAGCAAAACTTTGCGAGTGGATTAAGTTGGGGTTCATTACAGGCCCATTTCCTAGGTTCCCTCTCGCCCCTCCTCCCTTCTCTCTTTCACTCTGGGATTGTACAAAGAGACACAGCGAAAGGTCAATGAAAAGACTCATCAAGCTGAGACACATGGAAAAAGACAGCTGGGGAGTAGTAGCCCAAATGTGCTTTCTGGATTTGCAGACACACACTAACCTCTTTTAACTGAAGGTGGCGATGTTTTACAGAGCTGATCTACTGCCAAGGACAAAGCACAGTTATGCTCCTTAGGAAGAGAGCGGTACAAGAGGTAAGGACAGACAGGGGTAGGAAATGGGGGAAGGTTTTTTTTTTTGTTGTTGTTGTTGTTGTTGTGTGTGTGTTTGGAAAATACATAATGTCTACTTTCTATCTCCTCAAATGCCAGCTTATTTCATTTTTAAGTGTGGCATGTGCATCCTCACGTAGGCATTAGCTGTGTCAGTACACACTTCACAGACATTAGTGTAACAGTGTATACCATGTGTTTCCTGGATCCCACAAAATGGTATCTTCACTGGGATTTTCCTTCACTTAACACTTTAAAATGGCCAATACATCCACATCAGATTTTCTGTATTTCTGAGCACAGGAGAGTTCATGATTTCATCAGAGATTTTTCGTAACACATCTCAAAGATGGATGGGCAGGTTTTATGGATTCTCACTTGAAAACAAATGAGAACTCAGGGAATTTTAAGTATTGTGTGGAAAATCATGCAGCATTCTGATTTCTCAATCAGGAAGAAGGCTGCCTGACTCTAGCTTTCCATAGCACCAGAGGACTACTCTGTTAAAGCTAAAACTGCTCCCTAAACAGACAATTCACCGTTTCTCTAGTTGGGTCACATGTCGGTCATGGAATCCCAGCAACCAGTGGCAAGGATGGATGGAGCCTCCAGATTCCCTCTAACTAAAAATCCCAACATGAGCTCTTCCTGAATTCGGCCACTGCTCGAGTATCAAACTACAAAGTTAAGGAAAGAGTTTTAATAATAAATTGTCTAAACGATAGTCAAGCAGATTTTCTCCATCTTGTTTATAACTGGCAGTGTCAAGTCTAAATTTGGATTTATCTGACCACTGAGACTCCTGGCTCAAGCTGTCAATCTCTTTTGAATATAATCAAGAGATGCATGAAGAGGACAAAGGATGTAGAGCCAAAGTTGGTGACAGACAGAGTGCTAAGGTCTTCTTACCAGACCCATTTATTCAGTAAGCATTTGCTAACTGTCCTCTGTGCACACAATTCTCTTTTCCCTGAAGGGGAGACTGAAATAGATACAACCTTGTCTAGACAATAGTGCAAGAGCACATACAAATAAAAATATGATGGAAGTCAACATGATTTTATGGAACTAAGTCAGCATGAGGGCGTAGATGGTGGAGAAAACCCATCTAGGAGGCAATTCTTAAATCCAAGGAGCAATAGCCAAGCATATGCGAATTTGGGGAAGTAAGAGAGAAAGGCCAATTCTGTGACAGTCTGGGGAGATGCTAGCAAATTTGCAAAGACTTAAAGCAGCAGAGACGCCGGCAGAGAGAGCCACAGGGAAGGGCTGGGGATAGAGACAAGGAAGGCTATTTGGGGCCAATACACTGGCCACCTTCATGAGGGAACTAATCCCGTCCATGAGGGCTCACCCTCATGACCAAACAGCCTCCCCTGAGGTTTTACCTAGATGTAATATCATTTTGGGGATTTCTAACACGCAAATTTTATAGGAGCACAAATATTCTTTCTAACTTACAGGCATGTTCAATTCTCTGACATGCCAGAAGTTTTGAAAATCTCACAACCCCCTCACCATGTTTTAAGTCAGCTGATGATTTTGTGTGGATCTGCATTTGTCGCTATCATCCACTGCACTCAAACCAGGCGGACACTCCCGGGATCCCAAAGACGTTCTCGGGGCATAGAGGACCCAGGATGTAGAGACGGAATGAAGTGAGGCACGAGGGAGCAAGAAAAAATCCCACCTCCAGCAACACAGAGAATTGGTCTGGTAAGTCAAGAGCTATTTAATGAGGTACACTCCCAGTGTGTGTGTGTGTGTGTGTGTGTGTGTGTGATCCTCTAAAAACCATGTCGAAGATGATTCAAGAATCCCTCTCGAAATTCAGTGAGACAGTTAATGTAGATACTGAGTGGATTGATGAAAAGGAAGCTGGAGATTAATAGCTGCAGGTAGAGAGCATCAGAAGCCATTGCTCAATCAAGGAGACCTAGAGGCAGGAAGGAGAGAAGGTGGCCCTACTGAATATTTAGCCCACTTGACTGTTGGCAGTCAAAGAACTTGGAAAGGAGAATAAGGGGCTTTAACGAGTTAGGAAGGAAATCAGGAGGGAGGCAGCAGTGGCCAATAGACTCAAATACTTCCACGAGGCTAAAAAAATAAGTGTCAATGGATTTTATGATATGGAAGCAGTGGTCTCTAGCAGGTGCAGATGCTTAGGGAAAATGGAAGCAGAGAACCAGAGGTGAGGTTTTTCATAACTCTTTAAAGTAAGTTGATTTCAACAGCTGTTGGGACTGCAGAATGAGTTCAAGGCCGGCCTACACAACTTAGTTAGACTTGGTCTCAAAACATAGAGGAAAAGGAGGGCCGGGACTAAAACTCAATGGTGATCCAAGTACCTAGCATGTGCAACGCTCACACTCAGTCCTCAGCACTGCTAACTACTATCCCCATGCTTATGCACACCAAAGAACGGGAGAAGACAGAAAAATCTTAAAAGACAGTTGGTGGCACATGTCTAAATGATAATCATTTTAAGACATCAAGGTACACAAAACATTATGAAATAAACCCATCTGTTTAGTGGTATTTATTCTATAAGGATGCTAGAAAAAATAGTTATATATGTGACTCACTATATATTTCTACTGGATATTACTGCTCTAGGGAGTCAGTGAAAGGGACCCAAGCAATTCTTTTAGAGGTGAAAGGGAAAGGAAGGGCAGTCCCTGTAAAGAAGCCTAACACACTGAATGACTGATGTGGTTAGAAAGCCAAAGGCAGGGGGAGTGGCACGAGAAAAGCTTGGTGGGCCAGTAGCAAATCACTCTTTCTCATGACCACTGCACAGCTCCACGGCCATCTTTGGACACCATCACCTGAATTTTAAGCTTGGAGAGGCACAGCAGATAATAAAGTTTTGAGGAGACTGCTGTGTTTCATTAAGGACAACAGGTTGGATTCCCAGTGACTTAGGTCAACGTTTCTTAAACTTGAATGCGCGTAAATAAAGAGCCTGGGACCAAGCTTGTAAACTGTAGGTTCAGAATCTGGGTCTGCATTAAAACTTGAGAGCCCACAGACTCAGGGCAAGTGATGCTGCCAGCACTGGTGTTGGTTCTGTACCATACCGATGGAGTGAGGCTTGAGAGCCTGCACAGACACAGGACTGAGTGATGCTGCAAACACTTGGGTTGAGCACAGAGATGAGAGGGTCTAGCTGAGCAGATGCCTTATTGGGGGGGGGGGTTCACTATCGACAATCATACTTCTGCAGAAGATCCTTCAACTTTGGGATTCAAGGATTCTATTACCCTAATATGTCTTAGAGGCCTGAATCTCCTCACTCCCTCCCACCCCAGAAGGGGAAGCCCCAGAACTTCATGTACCCCAGGCTGGCTTGAAACTCCACTTTTCAGGTGCTAGCATTCCAAGCTTGCACTACCATGTCTGGTTTATGTGATGCTAAGGACTGAACCCAGAACTTCATGCATGCTAGGCAAGCACCCTACCAACTGAATTACATTCCCATTTCCAGCCCAGCCCCCTTTACAGGAGAATCGGAACAGGACATATAGAGACAGAGATTGAGATGGGACGACTGAACAGCAGAGGAAGAAGACGAGGGTGGTGTGTGACAGAGATGCACTGGAGTTACAAAGGACAACATCTCCCCACAGCCACAGTTTTGCACCGGACTGGGGAGGAGTGACAGGGATTGTACCTCCTGAGAAGAAAGCCTCTGCGGGGCCATACTTCTTTAAGAGACTATCTGCATGTGTATGGTGTGTCTGGTATCTATGCTTCAGTTTACATGCACACATGCACACACACACACACACACACACACACACACACACACACACACACCTCATCTGGTGATTTTCTCTGCATCCTCAGCTTTCTTGTCCTTCCTCGATGTTTACTTCCCTGCACTTATTTCTACCAACCGCTTTCTCTAAGGCACAGCGTGATGGAGAGGAGTATTTTAGACTCCAATAAAAGTAAGCCAGTAATTTGGAGAGTGGGGGCAGCTCCACGTTTACAGGAACATTCTGTGGTCCACTCTCACAACATTGGCATGCATGCAAACTCTGTAGTAATGAAAACGCATCAGCTGACATTGTCTGTATTACAATTGCAGGCACAAAAAAAGTCTCAGGGAAAAACCTGAAGAGATACAATTGTTTCCGTGGCAAGGTAATTATAGTTTTATTTAAGTTCCCATGTTTTAAAATAACAGATTACGACACCTATAGAATTATACTATTGTTCAAGAAAGATAAAAAGGCTCATTGTGAAGGCCAGGGTGACTTTGAACTCAAGATCCTCCTACCTCTGCCTTCCAGTCCTGAGATATAATCATGCAACATCACATCGGGCTAAAACGATTGTTTGTCTGCTTATCTGCATGTGAAATTTCAATGTTGCTGACATCTTTTAAATATTTTTAGCTGCATATTAAAGTATTAATTTCCCATTTTAAGATTTATTTTCATTATTAAAATTATGTGCACGCTTGTGTGTCTGTGGGGAGGGTATATGCTTTAGAGCCCAGTTGCCCACAGAAGCCAGAAGAGGGGATCAAATTCCTTGGAGCTGCAGTCACACACCACTCTGAGTAGCCTAAGGTGGGTGGGTGCTGGGCACGAACTTAGGGTCTTTGCAAGAACAGTCCTTGCTCTTAACCATGGAGCCAGTGCTCCAGCCCCCAAAGCGATCTTTTTTTTTTTTTTTTTTTTTTTGACTGAGAGCTTGGAAAATTTGTTTCCCTATTCTTTTCTTTGGAGTACATTTTATGTTACATCATGGGAAATGGATTAATCTGCATGCTTTTTTTAAAACTACACTAAAACTGCCCAGCTAACTTTTACTTTCATGTTTGTGGCATTAAACCTTAATACAAATTGAAAACAGGAGGTTTATATATTTAGCAACATTAACTATGTCACAACAACGTCTATGGGACACATTTGATGCCAATTTATTATTTTAGGTGATGGCTAAAATCCTTGTAACTCTTCAAACAGCATGGAAGTGTTTGTTTTCATAGCTTCAGAGTTTGTTACAAAGTTTAAAGGAACAGGGTCTAAAAATACAGCAAACTGACAATGCTTTTAAATATATACAAATGACTTATATAAGAAACCAAGTTTTGGAAAGAATGGTTTCTTTTATTTGGTGTCATACAAGCAACAATTCATATTATTCAAGCATCAAAAGTCTTCAGAATCTATTCTCAGAGCTATGAGAGGTGTATTTATCACTGCGGCATAACCGGGTTTTCTAACCTGACTGAGTTTTGGTTCCCAGATCCAAAGGAGAATTCATATTTATTTGCCTTTCTGCCCAAGAAAAGCGTACCGTGTGATTAGCAGATACTTGTTTTTAAAGAATCACAGGGCAGTTATAGCATCACGAATTTGAAACAAATGCATCTTTGAATATTTAATTAACTTGAAAAACCTCCAAGCCAATGAAACTGGATATTTTATCTGAATACCATATGTTGCATGATGCATTTCTGCCCTCATTTGAAGACAGCCATGAAGTTAACACTCACTGCCTTGGAGACGCAGCTATTGGGCCGGGAATGCGTGCAAAGGTTTCACGGATTACTTCCTTTATCAGATGTGAACATTTCACACACAACCTTCCCTTGCTGCTGATCCTCACCCTACACTACTTGATACACATGTTCTTGAATTCAATTACCCCTCAGCTGACTCGCATTCATGGGGGTCTTGGAGACCGAGGATCTGGTTTCAGATCTGCTTGATGGCTCAAGAATTTGGGGCAAAATATTAACTGCAGGCTTGGGTCCTCATCAGTAGAATGGGCACAATAATGGTCCTTTCTCAGAATTATTTGGTGGAGAAGGGAAATGTTTACAGAAGATTTGGCACAATGCCTGGAATGAGGAATCCCTGAGGAATCCCTGAAGTCTCAGGGGTACCTTGCACGGCTCCAGTACACCATGAACAGAATATGTTCTCCGGCTTCCCACTCCTTAGTAATTCATCTCCCTCCTACCTCATGCATATCTTCAAAATTCCTGCACACTTTCATCTTTGCAAAATCTTTCTCACACAAAAAACTGAAGCCTAGTGATTGTGTAGCGTGGTTAATGATCAGTGACAATATTATTCTTGTTAGGAGAAGATAGAGCTCAGTAAGAATCAAGTCCTTTAGTTAAGAGAAGGGTACTCCCGGGGGACTTACAGGCTGTGGCGAGCTGGTAGAAGGTGCTAGAACTCAACTCAGAGCCTCTGACAACACCGTGGCAGTTGCCTCTCTTGCAGCCCACAATGCAAGCTGACCCAGGTGCAGGGATGAAGAGAGGCTACATGTCTATCGACTGTTTTAAAGGCTACATCCAAGGTGACCTTTATACCTGCCATCACAGAACACCCAGACACAGGCAGAAAGGACAAAACCTATGCACCGGAAAGGTGTATGTTGAGTCACATATAACATGTTAAGCTGTTGCACAGGGCTGAGCAGACAATGAGAGACTTCAGATTTAGCTGTAGGTGCTGCATTTCAAGAGGGCTGCCGAGAAGGTGTTGTCATCCTGAGTAGAATAATATGGGTGCCCAGGAGGCACTCAGCAGCATGGAGGAAAACGTAAACCCTGGGGGCCACACAGCAGCCCTTTCCCCATATGGAGCAGTTCTCCTTTCCAGGAGGGGTGTGTCCTACTTCTCTAAGGTTTTAGGGAAGAAGCAGGTGAAATTCAAGGGACACTAGCCTTGACAGAATAACAAAATTCATGTCATCAGAATTTGTACTCTGTTATTAAAGTGATGAATAGGAGGGCTGCCTCTGTGGGACAAAAAAAAAATCATTCTTGAAAAAAAAATCTGATTGGCTTTAGACTGCTTAAATTTCTTTTAACCTTCTTGGTCAGTCTGTGATAGGATTTCGTAAAAGCTGGACCCTGCTGGCAGTGCTGTCTACCACACATAGGAAACCAGGCTCGCTTTGGCGTCTGGCCACATCCTCTGCCCACCCCATCTCCTGCTGTTCTTTAGTCTGATCACTATTCAGCAGCCACACTGGCTTTCCTTTCTTCATCATAATTGCTAAGTTTGTTCCTGGATCAAGGAAGTGGGCATTGCTCACTCTTTGGTTTTCAGTCCCCTTTCACGTGGCTGGGTCATTCTAAGATTCTGCGATGCTTATTCTCAATCGTCAAGTTGGTGTGATTTAGAATAATCTGGAAAGATCTCTGGGCATGTTTGTGAGGGAGTTTCCACGATAGGTTAATTGAGGTGGGGCAACTCATTGTAAATGCGGGAGGCACCATTCCATGGGCTGAGGTCCTGGAATGAACAGAAATGAGAAGGAAAACTGTACACCCACAGTCAGCCCTCTCTTCTTCCTGATAACAGATGCCACGTGATCAGCTGCCCCGCATCCAGGAGGCAATGGCTTCCCTGTCATCCCGACTATATCCTCAGATTGAGAACTGAAGTACTCCACTGCCCCAAAGTTGCTTTTGTCAAGGCGATAAGAAAAGTAACTGACACATTCCCTGCAGTCCTGAACATTTCCTCCTCAAGCCCCACACTGCTTCTACCACTGTGGTTCTCAACCTTCCTAACGCCGTGACCCTTTAATAAGTTCCTCATGTTTAAGGTGGGTGACTCCAACCTTAAAATTATTTTGTTGCTACTTCCTCACTGTCACTTTGCTAGTGTTATGAGTCATAATGTAAATATTTGTGGAGATAGAGATTTGCCAAGGGGTCGCGACCCACACGTTGAGAGACCATCCTGTGGGCCCAAGCTGTTGCACTGTTCTGCAAGGCTTTTGCCTACTTAGATGTCTGCACGTCCTCTGTCACCCTACCCAGGTGTGAGCTCAGTGAGCACAGGGGCTTGTGTCTTCGAGTTTTGTTTTGTCTTATTCTCTCTGCTTGGATCAGAGAACACTCTACACACAGTTGTTGACTGAAGGAATGAGAATATTTGTGGAAGGACTTTGTGAAACAACGCTAGAAGGGAACACTCGACAGTCTTCCCAAGTCTTTGGACTCTAACGTCAACTGCAGTCTTTGGACTCCGAGGCTTGTCTCTTGATTCTTGCAGTGTGCAGTTTGTGCCACTGAGCACAATCATTTTCAAGTGATTTTTTTTTTGAGAAAAAAAAATGTTGCTTTAAGGAGATAAATCCTTCAAAGGCTTAGAGCCAAAAATCTCCTGTCCATTTCAGCACACGCATGTGTCTTTTTTAAAAAATAACATCTTCATGCATTCTTTGAAAATGTTATGTATTTATACAATGTATTTCCATCGTATCCCTATACCACTGCCTCCCTCCAAACTCCCCAGATATAGTTTACCCCATCTCCCTCCCAACTTTATGTCCTGTCTCCTTTTTTAACAGTTTAGAGAAAATAAAAACTTTCATTTAAATTTAAGGCTAACTTCTGGAATGTTTCTGATTCACATTTATATATTACCAACACA
>JAQHUG010000078.1:6880180-6913198 GCA_028555095.1 Dicrostonyx torquatus
AGAGAGAGAGAGAGAGAGAGAGAGAGAGAGAGAGAGAGAGAGAGAGAGAGAGAGAAATAAACAAACCTGGATACACATTATCTTTGCTGTTTCTTCTATGGAAAAGGTGAAAGCAAAACAAACAGTCCAGGGAGCAAAGCTAATTAGTTTTCCAAGTCCTTTCAGTTAGCAATTCAGAATTCTAGTAGCTGTACAGAAAAGCTACCTCTATTTATTTTTAAACATCATGTGCATAATTTAAGGATTATCTTAAGTCTCCTGCCAAGCATGTTTCTCCAGCCTGGTGTTACTATGCTGGAGGAGAGGTTCAGTTTGGTTAGGTTAATGGTGATGCCTTTGAGTAATTATCTAGAACAAAGCAATGAACACCATTTCATAGTTTAATATTGTTCCCATCAATACACTTTTTATTTTCCTTTTTGCCCATCTCAGAGAGAAAAGCAGAGGGATTTAATTTGATTTACAGGGGGAAAAACAACCCTAAATGTACTTTTTTTCAGACGGGGGATGGGGCAAGGAGACAAGGCCAGCCAGCTGGTTTCCATCTAGCCGCCATAATTCTCTGTTTAGTTTACACTATTAAACTCCAGCGCCTTGCTTTCATCTTAACTGTTATAGTATGCCTTATTGCAGATTCTAGCATGTCGCATCCTGATAGGGTTTCAGACTTTGGCAAAGCATCATCCCTCACGTTGGTCGTTGCCATATGGGTAGTAAATGCGTCCAGCATTTTTTCACTGGCGCCTGCACCATTATGTTTTGCCACCACTGCTTTCTTGGGTTTTCTGCAAATCTCTGTGGAGTCTATGGTTTGAAGGTTATCAAGAGGATCTATGTCGATGTATACACAGCCGGGTCCTAGTTACGACCTCTTAGTCCTGTAGATGACCTCATCTACACATCTCAACAGACACATCTGTTTGTTGAAGGTTGCAGGGAGGTGGCAGGAGCAGAGAAACCACAAGAGAAAAGAGCAGAACGCAAAAGCAGCCAAGGCCAGGCAAACCGGAGTGTTACCATTGATGGGTGAGGAGGGGCGAGGAGTCCGACCTACCTGATCTGTCCTCATTTTGTGAATCACATCTTCTGCACAGTTCTGGGATGGTCTTGAGAGAAGTGACTGAATACTGAATGGGAAGACAGAGGGAGAAGGGTGTAAGATAGAAATTTAAAATAAAGGCATTCCCTTAAACCACCCAGAAAAAGAAAAGATGAACACAAGGACTGAGGCTCAAGTACAACAGACACATTCAAGAGGTGGACCTCGTGGTGATCTGAGAGTATCCTAAGATCTACCAGTGAGCACCTCAGCAGACACAGGTTAAAGAGGAGCCTGGCGGCTCTTATTTAATGGACGAAGTAAGACACATCCGACAGCTATTCTGTTTCTCATCATTTCAAACTCAAATATAGCCAGAATTATTGAACCTTGAATATTTCCAGAACATACTATTTGTTTCCTCAACCCAAAGAGCTAGCTAGCTACCAGTGTAAAAAGCCTAGTGGGGGAGCATTCGCTTCCTCAGCATCCAGAGTGAAGGAGACATGCCCATGTTGGTGTGGGCCTGGAGAGATGGCTCAGTGGTTTAGAGCACTTACTCCTTTTGCAGAGAAGACTGATGCGCTTCCCAGCATCCTCATGATGGGCCATAACTATCTGTAGCTTCCATTCCAGGGGATCCAACTCCCTCTTTTGGCCTCTGCAGCTACCAGGCACTCTCATGCAGTGCACATACATACCTAACACTCTTACACATACAATATACACGTCTTTTTGTTTTAGGCTCCAACAATTACCATGTGCTGTGGATTTTACTGTGTGTATTATCTCCATGGCAAGTACAGAGGTCATGACATTAAAAGCAAGGGAAGCATAGGTCTCTTTGAAAGCTCTTCTCTTCCGTAGATTAGTTTGGAAGGAAAGACAGCACCTTTTAGTTTCTGTCACAGCATCAAGTTCAGGGCTGGCTATCAAGATAACAAATTATGACACTGGAGGCACAAAAACACATGTAAAATCAATAACTATGATTTATGGGGTCTACATTTGATAGCCATCAATTTGTCTTGAAAGAAGGATGTGTTCAAACAAAATAAATAGAATGAATAGAAGAGAATGAGGCCTTTAATCAAAGGGTAAGTCAAAGACTATCTTCAGTCATACTCATACTATAATCCATAAAACACAATTTTCTCAGAATGTTTTGCTCTGTATCTCTAAGAGCAGGCACATATCATGAATTACTTCTCCATTGCAAAGTCTGAGGCAACTGAGAAAAAAAATAATTTAATCTAAAAAGAAAAATGACCAGAGGAAACCCATTCGTATTATTCTAGCCTCACAAGTGAGAACTGTATAATTAGAATGCACTTCTCAATGCATAGGTATGCTAGTGGGTGTGATGTTGACAGATAGACCTCCAGAGTTCCCACAGAATATCAGCAAAGCAAGACAGGAGAAGGCGCTTGCCGCTATTCTCGGCTTGCACATCACAAGCAAATTAAATTCCCAGTATTTCCAAGTGAAAAATGAAATCTCAGAAGACTAATTAGAGAAATTATTCTTACCTGTCTGATGCAATAGCATCCTGTTTATATTAGCCATTCATCAGAGACTACAGGTGTCTCAGCACACACACCACACACAGGTGGAGGGAGGGGAGGCTGCGTAGAGAGTTGAGCCTCTAGACAGTTTTTCCTTCTACATTATGCTTGTGTGTGTGTGTGTGTGTGTGTGTGTGTGTGTGTGTGCGTGCGCGCGCGCGCGTGTGTGTTGGGGGATGGGGTGGGCAGGGATAATTTAGACAGAGAAGCTTCGTCTTGGTAGTAACAAGGTACCTCATGTTCCTGATCAAGTACGAGCTCTCTAAGGAATCTGGTAGCTTTCTGAGACCAGCTGGTGCAGGTTATATAATTACACAGTTTATAATTCAATTAAAATTAGGCCTTTGTTTTGGTTGCTGTGCCCCATGAAACCCCCTTTGGCAGCGTGTCTCACCATCTCTCCTGCTCCCCCCTGCAATCTCTCACTCTCTTTCTTCCCTACCTCCCCTCTCCTTCCTCCCTCCCTTTTTGGCTCTTCCCCCAAGACAACATTTTAGAAAAGAGAAAAATGGATTGATTATATATAAATATGGGCAATGATACAGCAAAGATTTCTCAGTGGGCTTAAATGATACACACCCGATGAAAACAGCCGAACTGCTGTCGGCATCCCAGGCATGTGCACTGGCACCTGAAAGCCAGATTCACTATTCTCCAGATCTCAGCTTTGTTAGCTGCAGGTCCAGCTCTACCTGTTTGACTGCCAAGGCCTGCAGGAGGCAATGAGGTTACATTTGCGGAGGTAAAAGCTCTGAACAGCACAGGGTGCTTGGCTGGTGTGTAGACAGCATATCACAGAAAAATCTGGACATGGGGGCACACACCTAGCACTTAGGTAGACAGAGCCAAGCAATCTCCGAGTTCAAGGCCAGCCCGAGTCTATACAGCAAGTTCCAAGCCAGTCAGAGTGACACCCTGAGACCCTGCCTCAAAACAAAACAACAACACAACACCAAACAAACCAAGCAACTGACCAACAATCAAAACCAAAAGTCCCCAAAACACAAAACAAAACAGAGTTGGGGGAGGGTTTTGCCCATAGTGAAAAAGGATGCTTCTTTTGTGAAGACATATATTTCTTCACGTACAACCAGTAAGAAACAACGACCCTAAAGAAAAAAGTGATGTGCCACTCCTGGGACTAGAAATTAAAAAACACAGCAAACTAAGAAAAAAAAATGCCAGCTAGAAAATTACAGTTTGGGAAACTTTTTAGGATGCATGGAAGGTCACACAGAGCTGTGTCACTGTTTATGCATTTAACAAATCTATCGTTCTTTATAAAGACACAATAAAAGAGTAATTTGAGGGCTTATTTTCTGTAAATAGCAATACTACAAGGGAAGATCTGATACACTAGAGAGATTAAAGATGGTTACATTGTGGTGGCAAGAAATGCATAGGAAGCAGGTTTCACAAAAGCAACACGGAAATGTATTTTCATACTTGCAAATCTGAGGATGAGCCCATGACCCAGTGACCCAGGATGTCTCTCATACAAGAGTACATTGTGCTACCATCTGGAATGGGAGGCTTCCCAATTCACAGGACATATGGTCTTTTATAAGGAACTGTCAGATAGCTAACCTACTTCACTCATAGGACAATCACTAGTCATAACTCTTGCCCCATGGACTGACCAAACCAAGACCAATACATCCTTCTTCTACGTATCCTCCAACTCAAATTTTGTAGTCTATTCTTTTGATTGTCTTTTGGTGGTATGAGAGAGGGTTTTCAGTTACTTGAGAGGCATTGTTTTTCCTTTTACTATTTTTCCTAACATCTTCCTTTACTTGAATCCTTCCAGAAGTTACTGGCCGTAGAAATAGCCTCTTTGATCAAACTTTTACTACGGCTTTATGTTGCAAGAGCTCCTGGTGAGGTTGACCAGTTCCCTCGGCTGTTTCGATGCCTTTATAGAGCTGAAGTCTTTTTTACTGTTCCTTTTCGTTTTCAGGTCCTCCTTGCCTGCAATGATTTCCTCCAACCATGAAGTGCCACTGTTCCATAAGGTCAGCATGTACTCTGCCTTCTGCACCAAGCCCCAGGGCAGTTCTTAGCAATGTTTCTCTTTTATGCCCTCAGCAAATGTCTGCAGTGTCTTAGGCTTGGCTTTTTCCTCTGTTGATCTATCAGCTCTGATATGGAGAGGAGGGAAAGGATATTATCTTGGACTTGTACGTACATAGGGGCCAATTAACTTCCAGGAACACCAACATTTACATACACTGTACTCAATCCGGGGCATAATACTGTAGCTTTTCAAAAGTTTAAAAGCTTTCAAGTTTAGGTAGTTCATAGGAATTTCCTCTGAGCATTCATACTGGTATAATTAATCAGTTCAAATTTATAGTTATATAGTTATATATAGTTATAATTCATAGTTCAAATTTGACTAAAGCATGTTTCTGTTTGAAATCCTTCAGTGCTTCTGCAGGATGCACAGGGCAGACCACGTGCCTTAGTGTGGCATAAGATCAGTCTCATCTCTTACTTTCCTTCACTTCTCTTTGTGGTAACAAGAAATTTCTTATAGTTCGCATATCTACTGTTTTTCCTATTTCTTTATGAATTCTACTTTGTCCAACCAGAATGCCATTCCTCCCATTTCAATAGGAAAATACCCTTTATTTCTTCCAGCCCTGCCTCGGTATCATCTCTATAATGCCCTCTATGACTCTCCTAGAAGGAAGGAATGTCAGCATTCAAAGTGTGCCCTCTGGATCAGTGGCACCAATGCCTTCCAGGAATTCCTGGGACTTGGAATTCTTGGGAGCCATTTAAGAACACTGAATCAGGACCACTTACATTGGGTTCAGTCATTGGCCTGTGTCGAGACATCCAGGCAATTCTGAAACATAGCAGAATTCATGAAGCCTCATCTAAATCATACACATGGCATCCTGTCTCCCCACCAACATAAATGATTTCATTGCTTCTTCAGGTGGTAGAAAACATTTTAGTTATCTAAGATACTAGGCACTTACTGGACTGGACTAAAAGAACTCCTTTAAGTAGCCTGTGGTTTTAGCAGCCATGATAACAACAGTTTATATCTATACAAAAGCAATCTTAGAAGAATCTAAGCAATGCAATCACAGAACATTCAAAAGAATAAAATTATCATTTCATTAACATGACTGCTGGCAGTTGTCCTTTTCTATAAAGGACAAAGATTTGGAGTCAGAAGGTCTGATTTAGGCCCTGTAGTTCTGGACAAATCAATTGTTTCACGCCTTTGGTTTCCTTATCTGTAGCCACAGGTACCAAAATGAGATAATGAAGGTGGAGTTACTTTGCAAACTGATAAGTGCCCGGAAACACTCTCCTCTCTAACCTGTTTTCTGTGAGTGCTCTACAGACTTTCCTTCCTCATCTTCGTTCCTGCCAGGACATTAACCTCAAGAGAGCAAGAGAGGGGCAGGAATGAGTAGGGACTGGGAATGAAAAAGATGTCACCATCTAACCTCCGCACCTTATGTGAGTCCTCCTAACTACTGCCTTACTCAGGCGAGTTTGTAGATAAGGGTGGACACAGAAAGTTTGCTTCCCAAACTGCAGTCTTTTATGTCAGACAAATTGTATGTGTGTGTGTGTGTGTGTGTGTGTGTGTGTGTGTGTATTCCAGGCCACAACAGTCAGTTTTATGTAGAACATGAGTTCTACATTGGACTATGGGAATCTCTGACCACCAAGACTGGCGAATGTTCAGGACTGGTAAACACTGGCCTTTAGTCCTGAAGACTAGTTGGGGCCAATTGAGTGAACAAGCAGAATTTATCCAAGTGGTTAAAGAGCCATAGAAAATGAAAGAGCATCGTCCCAAGCACCTTTGCAAGCTAGAGATTCTTAAGGATCTGAGGTTCTATTATGTTTTTCCAAAGGACAACGATGATGAACCATCCATTCCCACAACTATCCCGAGACTCCTGGTTTCTCCGAGCTTCCCAGGATTCAGGCAGCCACACGGTAGAACCACAGACCTCCACACAAGCAAAACTGCCTGTCAGAGCAGATAAATAGCTGAAGAGAGATTTTTCTGAGCTTAAGACTTTTTTTTTTTCCTCTAAAATCCTGTTCTCTACAGAGGCCTGCCTTCTAATGGAGAAGCCTATGACTCCACATAGCCCTGAGCATGTGGCACAGACAGTCCATTCCCGCGATACTAGCCCTCTGCGTCTGTTTGGCAGGGCCCATGCCCTACCAGCATCCTCCTTCCCTCCTTCTCTGCCACAGGCTCTCTCTGCAGATCCTAAGCATCTCCACCACCTCAGGATGCTCCGCTTCCTTCATTGGCCACCAGCCTTCTTCCTCTTATGCTCATCAGCCATGGTTCTTGACTTGCCTTTGTTCTTGTTTCCTGATTTCTTCTTTTACTCTTCCAGCCACTGGGTGTGGCGCTCAGTGTGCCGCCAGAGAGTTTTAAGGGAAAAACTCTGTGGACACTGAACTTCACAACGACTGGTCTCTTGGGTTTTTCTTTTTTCCCATTTTGTTTTAATTACTAAACTCCTGATCTCTCTCTGGCCCTTCTTCTTCTTCTTTTTTTTCCTTTATGTCTGAACACTTTTTTTCCAGTTTCTTTTGTACAGGCTTTACTCTTCCTCCTTCCACATCGGATATACTTCTGCACAGCCCTTCCTAGGGACACTCTGCACTTCCAACACTACATTTCATCAGGAGACTTCGCTGATCGCCCAGTTTCTCCACTACCCCTCCCGGGATCATGCAGACGGTCCACATCTTGCTTTATCTGTCCCACTCATTGTAATCACATCTCATTTTACCAACTAGGATTCATCAGTAAGAATTACTGTAATCAATTCTATTCTCACATGCCCATGCCTTTTGCAGTGGTCTTTTGTTTCTATCAGATTTGTCAAGATTTGAAAAAAGAAAAAAAAAAAACTGTTTTATGCCTTTAGTGCTAGATAGTCTGTAGCTGGTGTAGGAGAACTCAGCAGCTCTTCTTGGTCATTTTTCAGAGTACACCAGTATGTAAGTAATACTAATGTAATTAATGCAACGTGTGGTCGAGCAGCATTTGGTGGTCCACACTGGAGAAGCAAGTGTGATAGCAATGCTAAAGGGCCTCCTACGGTGAGGACTGGACATGAATGGCCTAACTGAATTGTGAAGTTTATTAAGGGAATTTGGTCATTCGGTCTAATGACCAATGGAATGAAACGGGTTGGCTCGATGGGCGTGGTCTTCTCTGAGGACACATGACCCTTTAAGAAGCAAGGGAGGAGGGTTGTGCTCTCTCTCGGATGTGGAAGGCTTCCTGATGCCATGGCTTGGTGAGCTGGTCTGGAGTCTTCCCCATCCTTCCCTGCTGGATGGAGAGGCAGTGGCACTGCTTCATTCTGTATTCGTGAGTGTGTTACCTCCAATTCATCCCTTCATAAGTAAGTTCTGACCCAAACTCCAGGGCATTGTCACATTAGAAGTCAGTCCAACGATGACTACAAAGCCCAGAAGTCGTCTTCAATGAAGATGTGGGTTCTGGAGCCAGTCGGCCCACATCAAATCCTGACTTCAACATTTTATCGGCAATCTTATTCTTTAATCTCACTGGTAAAACAGGGTAATGACAGTACCCTAACAGAGTGTGGGGTGAAGACCCTGAGCTAACACTGTAGGGCATGGCAATCCTGTCTGATGTACAGTAAGTGTTCAACAAATGTTAAGTGCCATTATTATTTCTATTTAGAGCATCAAAAACTCTAAAAAGTTAAGCCTAAATAATAACAAATATTAAAAATTATAAATGATGAACCAATTAAAAGAAACATTTATCTTGTAGTAGGGTAGCTGGCCAGCCAGGGACCTTGTCCAGCAACAATGCTTGTCTAGCTTCAACTGTGAGCCAAGAGTCCATCAGCACCGAGAAACACAGACTGCCAGGAACAGTGATTGGTACTGAAATGTGAATTCCCATGAAGTTAATCTGACATTTCACAGTTATAATAAATATGTTACATGCTATGAAATAGAATAGTTTATTTGCCATCATAAACTCCCTGCGAGCACAGACCAAGTTTATATTACTTTCTCAAACCTAGAACTGTGCCTGGAACACTGTGGATGTTTAATAAACACTTGCTGACTAGATTGGCAAAACTGTTAGCTATGAGCAAGTAGTTTGTATAAATAAGCTGTGTAGTCAGTCTAATAAATGCTGTGGCTATCCAGCATAGCCAAGAAAAGGACTCGACGGGCTATGTTCAGAATCAGAGGAGGCAAATTAAAAATCAGTCTGGTGGTTGCTTTTTCTTCTTGGAAGTCACCCTATGGCTAAGGTTCCTCTCCTCTGTGAACATTTGGGCCAAGATGGAGAAGGAGATCTGAGTTCCAGTCTTGAGGTCCGAAACATACAACACATCATTTCCAGATCAGACAATCTCTCATCTATTTCTTGGGAGGTACTTACAAAACAATGAAATGCAGGGTATTTGGTGTTGAAATAAGGAATATGCTTTGAATTTCATGGTACTAAAGATGAGGAGTAAGAGGCAATTTGGACTCAAAGGTAAAACGCAGCTAATAAAGCACTGTAAAAAACGTAGTAGCATTGTGATTGCTGCTGGAGCCACATCACATGATCGGCGCCAAGAAAGGTTTAACTATGGCCAAGAACAGGGTGACTTCTAGGAAGGACATGGCTGATAGGAACCATGAAGCAGGGACTGGGGCATCCAGACTCTGCATGCAGTTTCTGGTTGCCTTCTAGGAAAACGTCAGGGTAGTAAAAGAAAGGGTTTTGCTTGGTTCCCTTTCAGCTGATTATATTTATTTGGAGTGGGGACCACATCCCTTACTTCCAAGAAGCAATTTGTGACCACTCAGTACCAAATGGACATGAGGTGACGGGTTTGGAGGTGCAGAGGTGCCTCCATTCAACGAAATTTTTCAAAAGGTCACAGTCCCCTTCTGAGTGGAAGATTCCGTAGTCCAGTCCTGCCCCTGCTGAGTTCTGGTTGTAACCTTGGGAACTCACAGGATCTCTGCAAGTCTCCATTTTGTAATCTATGATACAGGATGAAAGCAGAACCTGTCTCTTGCAGTTTTGTAGGGCTTGACGTGAAAGGTTTCAGCTGTGTGTGTGACAGGACCTACGTGTGACAGACAGTGACTGTGTGAGACATATCTCACCTCTCTGCTGTTCAGCCTCTGCTTTATTTATTCAGTCCTGGATAAGATACTATTTTGTGAAAAAAAAAAAAGTTGGCTTTGCTGAATGAAATAAACATGCCATGGTTCCTAAGAGCCCAGGATAGTTTTGTTTTTGTTTTGATAATAGGAGAGCCTGGTTTTCAAATGAGTAAAAGAGGCCTCTGTACACCCATTTGCTGGAAGAGGGAGGCTTGTACGTGCCCTCTCTCATGGGCTACAGCTTGGGCATAGCGCTCTGCCCTCAGATGGCAGGGTGACAGGGATGCACCATTGAAACGTTGCATTCTACAGGGGAAACCCATCATTTCCAAGTCTGGAGAACTTCAAAATAAGTTGGTTGCCTTCTGTGTTTTGTCTCATTAGATAAAGACAGAAAGTTCTAGCTGTTTTTCTATACAAATATACAGCTTGCGTTTTAATTAAAACAAGAACCAGTCCCCTGACCAGAGGGGGAAAAAAACCATGAAATACAAAGCTCAAACTACGTAATTGGGCTATAGTTGGAGGGTAAGGAGGGGAGTCTTAAACCCCAGCATGAGTTTTGTAAACATCGTTTCCAAATGCTGCCTGGACTCCCCGCCATCGTCTCCTGCCACTGCATCAGGAAAGAGCAAAAGAGAGCAGAGAGAGAGGTCTGTGCAATCCAAAAAAATAAAAGCACACTCATGGGAAACATTGTTCTCTACGAGAGTGAACTAGCAGTTGGGAAACATGTTCCTTTCTGAGCCTCAGCACTGAAGACTCTCAATTAGCAACCTCGATGGCCAGTGTTTCTAGTTTACCGAAACAGGCCGAGAACACTTACTTCACTATTTATGAATTGGTCTTCACTTTTTCTCCATGAAAACATTATGAACAATTAAGCTCTGTCAGGGTTAGGGTATTAAACTTAGATCATACTGAATTATGATAAAACAATCTCAGGCTGGAGAGGTTGCTAAATAGAGCTTCTCCAGTTTCAAGGGGGATTGCAGTAGACTTGGACACCTCACCCTTTAGGCTGTCAACATTTTGGGCTGGATGATCCCCTGTTGAGGAGGCTTTCCTGTAGGCTGTACATTCCTGGTCTCTATCTACCAGAGCCAGTAGCACCTTCCCAGTATGACAATGAAAACTCGGTATCACGAAGTGTTCGTGGGTGGGAAACAGTGTCAGAAAAATTGCCATTGGTGTAAATTATTGCAATAAACTATATATCTAGGAAAGGCAGGAACTGAGTATTCAATGTACTGGAAACAGTGTGCTCCTGACTAACCAGGAGATCAAGATGTAAGGTCTCGATGCTTTGGTGTCCTCATCTGTCAAGGAAGATGGCTACAATCCCTTCTCCACAGGATCAGTGTGAGGATGAAACATACGTGGCCTGGCCCATAGGTCATAATTAGCGTTAGCCATTACTGTCTCATTGATGCTATCCAATTCAAACCTGGTTTAAGATTTAAACAATCAAATTTAAACAAGGAAGCCAAAGATCCAAGCATTGGAGTCTACATAAAAGGGAACTTTTGGGGAAGGTACATTCCTACTGATGGAAATCTGAATTTATAGTTCAGAGTGGTCAAGTCAGAGATGCTCAACCATTGCATAATCCTGTAGCCCTATTTGCTAAACAGCTTCAGTTATTGCTTAATACATTTTATCTTTCAAGCAGAGCTTCCTAATTTGTCAAAATTATGGGCTGCTGCCAGTGATTCCTCTGTAAATACAACTGCTCTGTTGTACTTAAAAGAAAATCTTGACACCATGCCTGGTCTTTTCCCTCGAGTTCTTTATCCACTATTGGTCAGATAAATATTATTGTATTATTCATTGAAACAATAACAAAGCTACTATTTTAAAGAGCTGTGTGCCAAGCTAAGTGTTTCGCATATATTATCATTTCACCCAAACCTTAAAACAATTTTTAAAAGTTAGATGAGTATTTCAGGGAAGTGAAACTCATGTGCTCCAAATCATCCAGCCAATGGGCAGAAGAAACCAGGAGCCTGGGCTGGTTGCCTTCAAAGCCTGTTCTCCTAAAACATGACCTGGCCAGTTGTGTAATGCCTGCCTCAGAGTTTGAGGCCAGAGATCATAAACTCAAGGCTAGCTTGGGCTACATCATGACACTCTTGTCTAAGAAAACCAAGAGTTGGGGATACAATTCAGTGGTAGAACACATGCCTAGAATGTGTAATTCAGTAGGTCTGTCCCTGATGGCACTGGAAAAACAAATAAACAACTAAAATGCTTAAAACAAAACCGAAAATAACAAAACAAAACCAAAAACAACTCTCAAACCTCAACTTCTCCATCATAAAACCTCAAGAACTATTACCACCAAACTCCTAACAATTACACATTCTTTTTTCTACATTTTCCAGCTTCGCAGCAAATCTTTATACTATCTTTCACTTTCTTGGCTCTCATTCAAATCCAAATACCTTGAGAGGAAGAGTCACAAAAGAAGCTCATGCTAAACACTTTCTCAAGTTAAGCACGGTGGCCGATCGACATCCACACGTCATGGAAAAGCGGACTCTTACTTCACGTGGGTCTGAATAAGGACCAATAAAAGTTAACTAGAAGTTGGAATAAGCTGAATAACAAGGGACTATTTTTCTAGAAAGATCCAGCGCTGTATGAAGGAGGTGATTTGCCATATCTATGCCTGCAATCCAAATGTCATGCGAAGTCCCTGTTAGCTAGGGTATACACGGTGAAGAGTACAGGAATTCACCTCCAGCCAGACGTATGTCAAAGCATGCCCACTGTTTGGGGACAACATCCAGTGATGTCCCAAAGCTCCAGGCCCAGAGAGATCAAAGAAAATGAGCTCAGAAGCGATGCGCTCCCAGGGTGATAGTGCCAACGTGTTGTTGGGCTTCAGAACTGACTGCATGGCAGGCGATACATCACATGCAGCTCTAGGCAAGCCACATGTAGACAATTTGCTCAGACGCTTGCAGGGCTTGAGTGTTAGCGGACCTGAGGGACTCGCCAGCCCACAGTGCTTTGGAATGATAGGACCTCAGAGGTCAGCTGATCTAGTCTTCAGTGCACGCTTTGCAATATTCCCAAGTGTCCAATCTGTGTTTTGATGTTTTCAATGACTGGGAAGTTTTTCTTTATCATAATATTTATTTTTGTCTTGTGTATGTGTGTGTGTGTGTGTGTGTGTGTATGTACATACATGCACACGAGTGTAGTGTTCACGAAGGCTAGGAGAGGGTGTTGGATCCTCTGGAGCTGGAGTTACAAGAGGCTGTGAGCCATCTGTTAGGGGTGCTGGGTACTGAACTCAGATCCTCTGGAAGAGCAGTGCTTAACCTTAACTGCTTTGCCATCTCCCCAACCCCCTCCCTTTGTTTTCCATCAATTACATGTAAGGTTGGCTTCAGTCTGTGTTCCTGAGAATTTGAGAGAATGCTAGCTATGATACAGACATATAAGGAAACTGGAAATGAACAGTTAGGTCCATGTGCTGAAGCTTTACAAATGGACTCATCCGTAATTTTCAGACAACCTCGGAATGGAATGCTAAGCAAGGCTGAATGTTTTGTACCCCTCCCCAGCCCCCAGCTCACACACAATTCGGCATCATTCACACTAGGCCCGGAGAGCCCCGCCCCCAAACCATACACTGTGTCTGTTCCACAGCTTGTTTTCAGTTCATAAATGTAGCTGGGAGAGTTGTGGAAATACGGACAGTACAAACGAAACAGTGCGTAAGCTTGAGGGCGGAACAGTGTGAAAACATTGCTTGTAGGCAGTAATACTTACAGAAATGTCATCACTAAAGTCAATTTCATCCAAATCAAGATATTCAGGGGCTTCCATTATTCTTCTTTGTACATTTTGAGTAAGGTTAAATACTTATAATTTCCTGGATAAGGCAGAAGCAGAAAGGAAAGGCCAAAGGTTAGTTATTTATAACTGAAAGTATTATCCCCATTTGAACAAACAAAATCGGAAAAGGTAATTGGGTAATAGCACTGCCCTGGGGCACATTTCCTTCCCACAAAGTCAGGCTTTCCAAAAGCCCCGAGCACAGCTCCTTTGGTCCTCAGCTCTGCTTCCCCAGGGAGCACCCATAATCCTTTGCTTTACTTGATTTGCACTTACCTTCTCCTGGGCAGTAACCTGGGTCAGAGTTTTCCCCTATGATAAATGTTAGCTTTCAATGAAGCCCATGCCCTTATCGTACACTGGGTGAACGTTTGAGCTTTAAGGAAAGACAATCTCTTGGCACTGTTAGGGAAACTGTATTCAGGTATTTTCTGTGGACATATTCTTGGTTGCTGTGTATGGAGCAATGAACACTACATCTCCATAGTAATCACATGGGTACAAGGCAGATATTAACTAATCAAAAGCAATGGCTAGTTTAGAAATGTGGTGTGAATCTCAAATTCAAAAAGAGAGGCAAGGAAGACATGGAAGGAGATGGGGCTTGTCTAGATTTGAACTGAGTTATTGGGATGGGCTCTGCTTTAAGCAGCACTGACTGACAGCACCAGAGTGACCTGGTGCAGGCACCAGAATGTCCTCCGTCAGCACTTGCTTCAGGGATGCCTGTGGCAATCCTTTACATCTGTCAGGGTAAGAGACATCACTTCCCGCTTCATTTTCCCATCACTTATCATCATCACCATTGGCAGTGGCAGTGGTACCCACCACACGTCAAGAACAGAAATAGAGATCTCCTAGTGGTGCCTTGGAGTGCAATTATCCTCTGTCAGCTCTCAGACACTGAAAAAGGATTCTGTTTTCTGCAGTATGCCTCTTTTATTACACAAATTGTCTTAGGTATCCACATGTGAGTTTCATAAATGGTTTGTGGCTTGCTCTTTGGATTCTGTCGTGAAAGTGTGTCTTGCTAAATGAAAAGAATTACTGAACAGTGACAGCGCATCTAGGCGGATGAAAATGAGCTCCTTCATACAAGACCAAGAGCCTAAGCAGGCGTTTACATTTATGTTATTGAGACAGGATCATGCTATAAAGTCCTGGGACTATGTCGACCAAATTGGTCTCTAACTTAAGTGATTCTCCTGCCTCTGCCTCCAAAGATTACAAGCATGTGCCAACATTTCTGGGTAGCAGATTTATTTTCTTGAAAGGACACTCTTATTCTAAGCACATCCTTTTAAAGATTTTGATCCATTCTCTTTTTTAAATCATGAAAATAGTACAGCTGTGCTATAGGAAAAAAAATCACACCTTAAACCTTTGACTTAATTTTCCATGTTTCTTCTTCCCTTTCCACATATATGTATTGCTTACAGACTTAATTACAATAAAGAACTATCCCAGATCAGATTAGGGTGTTATTTCAAACTCAAACAAAATGATTTATTTATGACATATGGATACAGTTCTTCTGAAATCATGGCTTTAAAGAAAAAACTGCATTTGCAAAAATAAAACTTAAAACCAGACATTTTATTATTGATAAAAAAATCTAAAAAATAGTTCTGAAACCAAGTGCTTGGATGTGAAAGCTCATTCTTGTCCTTGTAAGCCTCACAGCTTTGCAGAGGAAAGCACACACCCTTGTACTTGTAAATTACTGACAGCGACGATGTTTCCTTCCACACACACACACACAGGTTCAGAGAACAACGAGACTGTGGGTTTCAGCACATCCGTTCATAGCCTTTCTTCCAGCTTACACTCCTTCCCCTCAGTCTGCACCTCTGTGATGAACTGCGGATCGACAAGTCATTTCCATGACTTCAGTGAAAACATAACACAGACACTATGTGTCGTGGCCAGGTGCAGCTGGAAGCAAGGAGCATCCTCATTCCTTTTTGGATGGACTATATCTGTCGTAATTAAAATGACACACAGTGATCCAGGACTGTGGCAAGGGAAGGGGAATGAATTAGGTAAGAGGATTGTTTTTATGTTTATCATAATTATACCATTGTACAGTATGAAGAGAGAGTTCAGGATAGGAGAGTAATGGACCAGGATCACAGAGAACACAGAAATAACAAACAATGAAGAAAGGCATACACTAGAGGTGGGTACTGAACAGAAATACAGACGAAATACAATTTGCAGATGAATATGCCGTAGGCAACCCAGTTAACACGTAGTCAGGGATCCCTTTTTGGTGTTCTGACAGTAGAAAGGGCAACGCTCGTGTGAATGGAGCCAGGCTAGCGAACAGAATGAGAAGATAATCTGAACTGTCACATCAAAGCAAATACAAAAGCTTCCTATTGGCCCTTGAAGGGTAGGGATGCGACTTTCTTTTACTTTTTGACATTTTATTCTTTGTGGATTTCACATCATGCCTCCTGATCCCATTCATCTCCCCATCCCTTTGCCTCTTTCCTCTGTCCCCACAACCTCCCCCCCCCACGCAAAAAAACAACTAAGATAAAATTTAAAAGAAAAATAAATAAAATTTCATCGTGGAAGCTTTAGTGTGACACAGTGTGCACTTCAGCCTATACATCTTTATATGGATAGACCTGCCGGACTAGGTCCTTCACATGCTCCAGTAGATCACAGATAGGGTAGATGCTGGGGTGGGTCAACTCACAGTCCTGGTTCTGGGCCTAGGTAGTAGCTGGGTTGGTGGCCTGCCAGCTCTCTCTCTCTCTCTCTCTGGATGAGATTTTCGTGACTCTACAGGCCAGAAGGCATCTGAAACACTCCGTTGCTTCCTACAGATCCATCTCCTTTAAGAAGGGCTTACTCTGTGCAAAACCAGGTTCCTTTTTTGTAGTTTCAATGTTTCTCTCTCTCTCAAGTTATTTTGAATGTATTTATGTTTTCACTTTTAATGTGTGGAAACCCCCGGAGTCTATCAGTTCTGGTCACATTTCCAGCTGTTTCTTTTCAGTTGTCCCCGTGGTCATTATTTGGTGTCTCCCTCTCACAAGCCTTTCCACTGGGCATCAGCATCACCTTTCAAGACACAGGGATAGGGGGCGGTGAGGTCTGTCTCGGCAGCTGCTTCCAACGATGACACAAGACAAGAAAGCAAGCTGGACTCTGCTTGATTTTTCTCTCCTGTTCTTCAGTCTTCCACCAACCCCAGAAACCCCTTTCCCAACTGATGACCTATATTCTCTTGCAGAAAGTCTCGCAACATGGAGTACACATCAGAGATCCATGAGCTAAGGCCAATTTTGTCCTAAAGGTGGGATTTGTTTGATCCTAGTAGTACCTTAAAAAAAAGGGGGTGTGGGGACAAAACAGAAGCCAGCAACAAATGAGTTGCCGACTTCTAGACTTTGGAGGAGTTCACATCAAAGTTTTTATTCTGGGTTTCACTTTAAAAAATATCTAAAATCTTGGCTTAGCTATGTGGGTTCACATTCTCAATAACCATGGCTGGTTGCAGCTGAGTGACAGATGTCTCATAGTCTCGGTGTATCTACTAAGATGTTCAGCCCAGCTCAGCTGGTCCCTCCCAGGCTGTTCTGCTCAGGCCTGGCCTTCAGTGCATTTAAGTTTGGACCCTAGAAGACATGCTGCAAAAAGGAATGCAGCTTCAAACAGTGAGTGCCACCACTACCCTCCTACCCTTTCTAGTGGGTGTCCGCTGCCAAAACTGCTGACTTCATTTGATTTCTAGGACTGAATTTGTTGTATTAACGTCATCTGAAAGTCATACTACGACAGCAACAGTTTTTTTTTTTTTAAATTTAACAAATCAACTACTGGCATGTCTCAATTTTTGTTTCACAGTCTCCAGGATTAAGGAAAGAAAAAGCTTCACAAACATAATAAAATGTTACGAGGTCCGGATTAGGTTTCCTCCCCCTTTAGAACCGGAGGAAGGGTCTCACTTTCTTATGACTGGTGTGGGTTTACATGGTGTGAGTGAAGGCAAGGCAGCAAGGCATGCCAAGTGCTAGCCCAGAAAGAGACCAAAGCCTTCCTCCCTCTGGCCCAGAGCAGCAGCTGAGCGGCAGTTGGTCTGCTCCCTACTCAGTCTGACGAGATTGGGTTTCTCCCTAAGTGAAAAATATGTTTCAGGTATTCAGAAAGAGCAGTTCAGCTTCAATCCTTTACAGGAGATTCTAGTTACTGTGAATCATGTTTAGACCCTTTAGGTCACAACGGTTCTCCACCTGGGGGTTGTGACCCCTTTGACAAAACTCTATCTCCAAAAACTATTTACATTAAAATTCATAACAATAGCAAAATTGCAGCTATGAAGAAGCAGCAAAAATTATTTTATGGTTTGGGGGGATGTGATCGCCACAACATGAGGAACTGTATTAAAGGGTTGCAACATTAGGAAGTGATGAGAACCACTGCTTTAGGATTTTAGGGCTTCATCAAAGTTTACATAGTGTCAGGTATCCTCATCCCCAACTTTGCAAGCTGCTGTCGCTTGACCAACTCTCCTTGGGGCTTCTGTTTGTATTGAAGCCGTCCTGTCGTCCGCAGCATACATCTCTGAAGATCTGCCCCATTAGTGGAGTATGACAATGGACCAAAACAATCCCAGTTCAGAGTCCAGTGAGCTTTTAACTCTTCCCACCCGTATTGCTACCCATGTAGGTAAACTTTCCAAAGTTTAGGAGAGAAGATGCAAGTTGGGCCAGGAGGGAAGAAAGGAAATAATTTTGAATGGCTTCGCTTTCCCTGTTGGGTACAAAAATTGATAGAAGGGAAATATTCAGATAAGGGAGATACAGCCAGGTAGCCAAGGCTTTCAGACTCTCCAGAAGTTCTGAAGACATCTTGGACACCCATCTTCTTTGGGTGAGTTCAAGGAACTGGAAGAAAGTTTACCCAAACACCAAACTGAGGCTTGGCATTCGAAGTACAGAGTGAAAAGAAAAGCCAACTGTGCTGAGTTCTGTCAGACTCTGCTGCCTCTCAGAGAGTGCCATTAGCTGAGAAAACACTTTGGCGCTAAAGGGTCTGTCAAGGCTTTGTCACTTTCTCATGAGGTCACCTCAGCGATGGTTCCACTACTCCCATAAGCTGGGAAAGATCTCAAAAGTAGCAAAGAATCCAATGTGATAATAAAAAGTAGGCAAGTCATTAGAAACAGTGCGCCCTCGTTGTTTTATGATTTGGGGAGGGATTTTCATTTGTGTATGTGTGTGACTTGCAGACAGACTCTGAAAAAGCCATTCCAAAGGAAGACTTGCAAAAAATCTGGCGGGTCATGGCAGCATCAGTGGAAAAACCTTGGAGTGGCCGACAGGATCTCTTTGAGAAACTGCACTCATGGTAATATACACGTTCTGGTGTGCTTGGCTCATAAAAGGCATGTTGATTTGTGACTACCCTCACACATCACATAAATTGCTCTACCAAAATTCTTTTGAAAACGTATTGCCTCACTCCATTTAGAAGGAGTTAGTATGGAGTCACTCTGAAGGGTGGAACTGCACACATTTCTTCTCTCCTGTCAAAGTCTCTATTCCTACTTTACTCCCGCATATTATGACGGCCAGGTAATTAAAGCTAAGCTGGACCTGTCAGCATACATGAGCAGAGTATGCTCAGCGGTGAGGTAATCTCAGTTGATTTGTATGGCAACCCACTTCTTTACCCTGTAATCTCCTAACACTTGGGAAAAGATCACCACTCCCCACAGTCCCCCTCACCCCAACCAAATTTATACTCAGATACATTTTCAAATTGCAAGCCTGCGCACAGACACCGTGTTTACTTTGTTCACTATAAGAGCAGAAAAAAAATATTACAAATGAAGACCTGGAAGGCTTGGGTGGAAATGTCCCCAGTTGGCTCCGTGGTTTGGCTGGCAGGGAAGCAACTGATTCCAAATGTGGATTCAATTTCTTTTTCACTCTTCGATTCAACAGTGGCCAGAAGCATGGCAGTTGCTAAATGCCTACTCTTGAAGCAGATAAATGATAGAGGCAAGAAATTTCTACTAGAAAGAGACAGTTCAAGGAGGGCCAAGGAGCACATATGAGGGACAGGGGGAAAGCCCAAGCCTGTGGACTCTCCAGGTCTTCGCGTATGGAACAGTCTGAATGTACATGCTGGGTGAGACCACATGCTCTACATCAGTGTGGAACATACAGTACAAGAGGACACAAGCAAGCAAGCCATTTCAGTCTAATGTGGTACTTGTCATGATGAATGAATACACATGGACTGGAGGCAAGGCCCTGGAGATGGGAAAAATCTGTCTGGTGCAAAGGCAAGTTAGGCAAGGATGAGAGAGAGAGCTCTGGGGGAGGGCAAAGTGCTCTAGGGTCTTAGCTGCATGGGCAAAGGCTTGCAAATGAGAACTCGAAAGGAGAACTTCCAAGAGAGAGCAGATTTTAACTGACCACAGGAGGTTTTCTCTTAGAAAGAGATTTGAAGGGTGAGGACCAGCCCTGGGTGATAGACAGGAGCAGCCATGGGAGTATTTCCAAATTCTGCATGTTTCTAGCATATCAAGTTTTCCGACATGTTTGGAAAACTGCAGTTGAGTATTTTGATAGCAAATAAAAGACATCCATGTACTAGAGTAAGGGTGCTGCCGGGGGAGAAAAATAGGGGAGGAAAACTGGCCTCTTGGGATCTCAGACTGTCTTAGGTTTTATGTGTATGTTTATGTGTATGTTTGTGGGACTGCATGTGAGTGTTGTATGTGTCTGGTACATGCATGTGTGTGTGTTTGTGGGTACACCCATGAGTGCGTGCTGTGCGCTTGTGTATGTATACTGAGGCTAGAGGAAGACATCAAGTGCCCTGCTCAATAACTTGCCACTTTATTCCCGAGACAGGGTCTCTCACTGAGCTGGTAGCTGGGCAGGCAGCCAGAAAAACCCAGGGATCCCTCTCTATCCATTCTCTATAGCCCTGGCTTTACAGGCTTGCACAGAACCATCATTTTACATGGATACTGAGGTTCACACTCATGAAATAAGCTTTCTTACCCACTAAGCCATCTTCTGAGTCTGTAGAGTGAGGTGTTTTTACATGGATTCTCTATTCACTTTGTCTTATAAAGACCCTACAGGCAAACGTCTTCAGAATTTCCATTATGGAAATAAAGAAGCAAAGGTTTGGAAGTGTTATGTAATGCCTCATCGACACACAGCCAAAGATATGGATTTTAAGCCAAGTACACCCCCCCCGTTAAGTTCTTGCCAAAACTACAACAGTAAAGCAACCCCACATCTGTTTAAAACACTTTCTGCTTCCAAAATCACCTTCAATATGTTTAGGTGACTTTATTTTTGATAGTTCTGTGAGGAAAGGAGACATGGTAAATTATAATTTGCATTTATGCACTTCCAGTTTCATAGATGACAACACTCAGGACCATAATGGCCAAGGTTATGAAGTAGAGAGAAGGGCAGTTGACACAAATCATGTTCTGCCTGGTTCTTAACTGCCCCAGGCTGCCCTGAAACATGAATAGACTTGGAGTCATCCTGATCAGAATTCCACAACATAGTCCCATCCCTGGACTGTACTGCTCTGAGTGTTCAGGGAACCCCAAACCAAGCAAGTTACTCATCTTTCCCATAGAGCCTAAATAGAAAGCCACACATGATCATCACTGGCACAGAGAGCAGTGTTCAATCTCCACTGGACACACCTTACATCAGCTAGTATGAAAGATGGCATAGTCTATCATCCATTTGCGGGTTTAATAGTTTAAGCTCCATCTTTAAGAAAAGGACTTAGGATAATCATTATTTTTACAATGGGTGTACTTAGAAAATTCACAGCTCACAAAAATACGTGTTTTATTAATGCCACTGAGAAGCTTATCATGAGTTTATGGAACCTACAGAACAAAACTCAAACTTAGGTCTAATATTACGTTCTATAAAAGTTCACACTGGAGCCACAGGTGCCTTTGCTAATCAGGTGACCTGGAAACAACTGCTTCTTATTGCCCATGAATGACTATTCTATATTACATCTTATTAAAAATGCAATTAAAACGGTATTGTAGTAGTAGAATTCTTGATAGAAGATTACGATTTCTCTGATGAATCTTTGTAAATTCGTCTTTTTTTTTCAGTTTTAAGTCCTGATTTATCAGCTTAAAATTGTTTCCAATGATCTGGGGATGAATTTGTGATCTCTGAAACCTAATACCAAGAGTCAGGTAACTTACACTAAAGCATTAGTGATGGAAAGACCTCAGTTTTAATCATAGGAAAGATAAGCATATTTACATTCTTTCAGGTTTGTATTGTGTCTGCATATGTGATTTAAAATACCTTTTGAAAGATGAAAAGAATCCATGTTCAGAGCAGATGCACCAGTGAAGATAAACATAAAAAAAAACACATACAGACTCAGAGCAAAACAAAAAAACAAAAATCATGTTGTGTTCAGTTCCTGGTGTCATTTCTTATGAAGGATACCGTATAGGTTGGGATGAACCAAGGCAGAATAAGGAAGACAAGATAGCTGTGAATGAGAAACTCTTCTCTGTGCAGCAGAAGTAGGGAAATATCTATCTCAGATAAGAAAAACAAATGAACATAGTGTTCTTTTCTCTTTCAAAAATGTAACGACCAGTAAGTAGGTTAGGAACATTTGACTTCTAAAGCATGTCTTAGAGGGAGATTCTGAGATGACAGGTTCAGAAAGGACCTGGTGTTTAATGACATGTTGAATGGGCTAGAATAGAATCCGGTGCTTTGTGTGATCAAAGCCAGCCTGGCAAGAAACTGATCAGCTAGAAGTATGGTGGAAGCCATGAAAGAAGAGATTAGGGTCCTGTGCTGGCCTCAGTAAAAGAGTCTATGAAGTCAGAGACGAGGTCAGGAAACACCTTCCAGTCTATACAAAATCCCCCAACACCCTGACCCAATACATGCTACCTTGACAGTGTCTGCTAACTCTTCCTTATCCTCATTCATGCTGTTTAGACTCTAGCAAGAATTTGATATGACTATATAACCTTTCAGGAGAGAGAAAAAAAGAAAAGGAGTGAACGAGAGCATTAAGATGAAAATAATTTGAAAGGGAGAACTATGGGTCATTCAGTAAGAACAAGATTCTCCATTATAGATGAAACTGACCAACTCCACAAGAACAAAACTATGATCTAACAAGGAAAAATCTAGATGAAGGTATCTGGGAAGAAAAAAGAGGCATTGCTAGCACTGGGAAGCTGAGCTGGGACTCGGCCAGCCATGTTTTGCACTGGTTTCTGGACACAACTGCAGAATGATCTGGAAACTGGATCTTTAGATACTACAGGAAATGGTCCAAATCCAAGTTTCAAATTGTTTGCACACGTGAAGATTCATGCTTTCTCCCTAATTGTGCAAAATGACAATTTCTACAGTGGATTTATTTGTTTGGCAATTCCTGTTGACAATATATGGAACACAGATGGCAACCCTGATTGCCGTCTTAGAGAGAAGCAGACATGGCAGCAATATACACAAGGATCATTGGAGACGACATCTTGAGTCAGTTATTTTGGCTTTACTCTGATCATTTGTGAGGATTAAACTTTGGAGCAACCCTAGGCTAGTGGTTCTCCAGCTGCGCCATGCATGAAGCTCACCCAGAAGGTTCATGAAGGGATTGCTGTATCGAGCCCAGACTTTCTGATTCAACAGGTCTGAGGTGAGGCCCTGGCATCTGCATTTCTTACAAGTTCCCGGGTCGTACTGTTTCTCCTGGTCCCAGAACCGCATCTGAGAACCACCACTTAAGATCAATGGCTATTCCTAGCTCTGGCTACATCTGCTCTCAATTAAAAGATGGCGACCTCTTCCCCACATCCTCCATCGCTCCAGATGTTAACTTCATTATACAGGATCCGTGCCTGGTGCCCTCTGATTAAACTGCCTCGGTGGACTCAAATAAGCATTTCCCATGAAGACCACCCGGAAGTCTCAGAAGGTCTTTGGTCTGACTTTTTGTTGTTGCTGTTGTTTTTGTAATTCTCTGTGTCAAACAAGGGACACACAATGGTGCAAAGCATTACAGAATTGTGGCTTTGGTTTACTTGAAATTTACTTTCTCTGCAAAACTTCCTAGCAACTAAGATATTGCAAGTCTCTTCTGCAAATGGTATCCAGATTTATAGTTTTGACAGTCTTTTTAGAGAAAGAATCTCAGTTTCAAGAGATCCATTCACTAGAGCAGCAGAAGAATCCCTAGGTACATTGCTATTGCAAGAAAGTGAAAAAAAATTATTAAGAATTAGATTTAATTGTACTGCTTTGTACACAAGTTTATGCAGAGATATTTATAATAATTATTTACTGTGACCTAAGAGCTTAAGCAGCTATAAGTGACTAGCTACAAAAAATAAAAATAAAAACCTGGTCATGTAATTTTAGTTAGAATTACAATGTGTTTTAAAAATTGGATCCAATCTAGGAAGCAAATAATTGTGAGGATTTTAATAATTTTCTTGTCATTTGTGAATATACTCACTTAATGACCAAAAGCAGAAAGAAATAAATTATCTATAAACTCAATGTCCTTCCTCTTCTGAAGAAAAATGTAGTTGTATATGTTTATATGATTAAGCAAGGAGAATGAGCTATATGCCAAGAGCAACCAAATGTCTGCACATCATACACACTTGGAGAATAAGACTAAACAGATATTAATACTTTAATTCAATACATTTTTTCTAGATGTATTTTACTAAAGACCTATGGCAGTGGCAACGAATAAAATCTGCTCTCAGCTTACATGAGATACTGTGATGAAAACTGCCAACACTAAGTATCACACACCTACCTAATGCACTTCCAAAATTTGCGAGATCTTTTAAGGAAAATACAGCTTCCTCAGGAGCATCATGAGGAATTCGCCTAAGAAGTGTTGACCTCAATTTCAACAACGTTGAAAAAAAAAAACGTTTAAAAAAAAGCAGCACATAGTACGAGTAAATACTTAACATGATGCCCATGCTGAGCTCATTTACAGAATGACGATCACTGACTTTCTCTAGAAATTCTACATTAAAATACACAGTAGTATCCAAAATCAGCAGTTCTCACCCTGTGGGTCAAGATCCCCACAGGGGTCACATATCAGATATCCTGCATATCAGATATTTGCATTATGATTCAGAACAGTAGCAACATTACAGTTATGAAGTAGCAACTAAATAATTTTATGGTTGGGGGTCAGCACAACATAAGGACTACACGAAAGTGTTGCAGCATTAGGAAGGTTGAGAATCACTGTCCTACATGAAAAGTGTCTTGATGGCTGTTTAACTTCAGTGTATAACCAGCTTAGCGTTCTTATTTCTACTTGTAAAGTCTCTCTCAGAAATTAATTTCTAGCCAGAAACTGCTGCTGAGAACAACAGTTCCCAAACTGCTGGGCTGCAGCTATGCCCCCGGCGACAGGACCTCTACAGAACTTCACGGAGTCCACTCACTCAGCCATCAAGCATATGGAGATGGAATGGCATCTGCAGGCTGAGTTGTGGACTTTTCCTGTCTGACTCCACAGAAGGACACCAGCTTCATTTTGTAATTAACCAGCATAAGCAGGAAAGGGCTAAGAGCAGAGAAGCCAGAGGAGAGGGCTGTGAGAACAGCTGGAATAAAGACGCACGTTGCCAAGTCCTTCAAGAAACAGACTAAGACAAAGTGAGAAATCCACAGTGGAGTGATCAGCAACATTAACAAGATACTGAACTTGGCCCCTCGAAGGACTTCGGTTTCTGAATCATCATCTCCAATCCAGATGTCGCCATATGTCATCTTTTTCTTCTCTAAAAGGAGGAGAGCCATCCAGAGACAGACAAACACCAAAATAGCTAAAGGAAGAACATCAACCAAAACTAAAAATATTTTCCCATAGTAGAGCTCTACCTGTTCATTTCCAAAACCAGTCAAGCAATCCAGGTAAATTCTGTTAGTGGATAAGGAGCCCGTATCATTTCCAGAACTCGGGGGTTCTGATTTTCTAGTGTAAATCAACACTGGGATATACACCGCCACACCAGCCACCCAAAGTGCAGAAATCCCCTTCAAGGAGTACCTCTGTGGATCCGGGTTTGCAGCCCCACTCAAGGGGTGGACAATTTGGTAAAGCTTCCAGAGGTAGAGCAGTGCAAAGTGTAACATGAACCAGATGGCCAGGGACGTTGTCAGCGCTGCAGTGAAATGCAGAACTTTGCAGCCAGCTGAATCCAGCAAGATACCAGAAGAGTAAACGATCTTCAGGATGTTCACCACCAGGTTTTTAATAAGGTGGACGAACACAAGGCTGATAATGAGAAGAAAGGAGGTCTGCAGGCCCCCAGCGATGCATTTGCTTGTGGAATAGAATAAACATGTGTTTCCTATGAGGCTCACAAAGATGAGAACGGCACAGGCGATGATCTCAAGCGCGTCCACAGAGGGCTTCATGATCGAGGCTGAAAGGTGACTGCAGCTCTCTCCTCCACAGCTTTGTTCCTAGGCCTTCAGAGGTTCAAGAGGTCTTCACTGACACCAGCTGAGTGTTTTCTACCCCCACTAGGTTAACAAAATCCTGCCCTGGTACACTGTCACTATTCCAGCACAGTCTGTGACAGAATTCTGCTTGCTTTGGTGACCGGCTGTTGAAAACAGAGCTGCTTCCCAAGAGGGTTCTGTTTTATCCTCTCCAGGGACTTTTAACAGTGACAAGAAAGGCACAAGTATCACTATGTAATTAAAACTTCTCAGAAATGTATTTATAGTATCGTCATACTTAAATATCTCATTCCTTTATAGGTATTAGCAGTGTCCCATAACCAAAAAGAGAAGAAAAAATTGGTAATAGTCAAGGAAAGGTAGCCAGAGGTTGCATTCATCACACTTCATGCATAAAAAAAAGTCTGAAGAACGAACAAGGCAGATTTCAAAATAACAAAGGGTCAAACAAAGAATGGGGACAATGCACGCGAGAGATTATACACGAACACACAGTGTTTTCACGCTGCTACCATTTGTGCATCTCTGCAAAGCAGGAATTCATCGCCTGTTGCAGTGACCTCGTGGGATACAAGGAAAGATGGGAGAACATGTTGGCGAGGAAAGCAGGGAAGGGAAATGGAAAGAAAGCAATCGAGGAAGAAGGGAGACATATAAGCATGGGATTTATGCTCACAACCAAGTCTCCCAGATGGTTAACATTTGGGCAGCGATTAGTGAACCGCTCTCCTAGAGCACAAGGGGTGGAGTGGCTGCTCTCCTAAAGGTGATACGAGAACATGAAGCAAGGGCAAGGACATGATACATTCATATCTACCTGGCATTCATGCACACTTTGGATGAATTCTTGTTTCTCAACTATGTCACAGTGAACCATTCTGGGGACTGACTACAGTCGGGTATCATCCACCAGAGGAGACGCGTTCTGAGAAAAGCTCTTGGGTGATCTTATCATTGTGAGCACATGACAGAACAGCTGTGTGAACTGAGACAGATGTGACGGGATCCCTCCTTGAGCAAAATTGTCGTGCTGGAATACAGCTGTGCTTTACCTGTACTGAAATTGTTTGTGGGCCCTGTCATCAATCATCCTACCCTGTACAGTCAAAACATGAGCTTCTGCCCAATCTAATGGTACACTGGAGCTGGCTAGTACAGGCTTGAGTCCTTGTGTTCATTTCTTCTTAGCTGTGTTCAGTGGCTTCTTGAAAGCTTACAATTACATATATATATATATATATGTGTGTGTGTGTGTGTGTGTGTAATATATATAATAATTTAAAAACTAGAAGTAACACAAATCTCTTTTCATCTTTTTAAGTATAACTTTGACCAAAGCAGAAACTACATATCCCAGAGGTAGGATATTAGCTGATACCTTATCTATCTACTGATAAAACCAGCTTTTGGCACCTCCCAGTCTTTTCCTCAAGGGTATGGGAAACTCCTAGTGTGCACGTGAGAAGAAGCTTCTGACAATATAGGCAGTTAGGAAGTTTGGGCCCCACAATCCATGGGAATGGGAAGGAGGCTGGGAGTTGATGCTTTCCTGTTAACTCCATTTCCCTTAACTGATTGCTAAAATAATAGAGAACTTAGTGTTTACAGTCAACTTTCTTTCCTTAGGAACATCAGTCAGTATCAAGTACAAGCATCCACCCTCTATCTAATGATTGTAGCAACATAAGTAATAACTATAATGCTTATGCATTATTATAAACTATAAATTAACTTACCACCAACTTAAACAAGATATACTGTCTTGCTTTGCAAACTTAATATGATTTAATCTTTAATACCAATCTCATTTCAGTAATGAGGGAATACAAGATCAGAGAGCAAAGTGTTCAGAGCTGGCAACTGAAATGATGGAAACCTAGTGCTGTGGTTTGAATATGAAGGTTCCCCTGACATCCTGTGCAGTGACTCCTGTGTCGAAGACTTTGCCCCTAGACGCTGTGGCTAAGAAGGGGTAACCGGCAGAGACTGGGGAGATGGTTCAGTTGGGAAAGTGCTTGCCACACAAGCACAAGGACCTGAGTTTGAACCTCAGCACCCACAGGAAGAGCCCGACATGGTGGTGCAAGCTCAGAGTCCCAGCATTGGGTCTCTGGGTCTCACTGTCCAACCAGGTTAACCTAATCAGCAAGCTCCTGACCCTAGTGAGAGATTCTATCTAAAAAACAAGATGACTTAAGGTTGTCCTGACAACTACATGTATATATACTCATTTGTATGTGCACCTGCACCCATGCACACACGCGCACACACACCCACATTCACAGACATCATCAAGGAATGCCCCATTGATGAGCTCCTGGCCGAATGGGCATATTAGTGGTAGAGTCTTTGACTCTAAATCTGTGAAGTCGAGTAAAACGTCCTCCATGTAAGTTGTGTTCTCGGTCACTTTGGCCCAGCAGTGAAAGGCTAACTAACACAGCCTGGTATGCTTGGGTCTCCCTGCTTCTTCTCCACACACCCTGGCATACTAGAGATCTTCCACTGACTCTTCGCTGCATCTCTGTATTGATTTACATCTCTGTATTGTTCCATCTGACAGATAGAGCCTATTAATGTACTTTTTGGGGGAAGAGTCCGATTTACACAAGTCATGTAGATATCTGGATGGCAGTTATCATTTTTTCTTTCTCTTTCAGTATAACTAGGTATGGATGTTTACACCTCTGAATCTCTTAATGAACGCTATGCATTCTGTACACCGGTTTAGGATGCATTACTTGACATTAAGAATAAAAAGGCTATATCTAACAATGTTTAGCCCCACAGGGACAGTGTTTAAGCACAGGTATAATGATTAAGTCGACCATGCTCCACTGAAAGGTCTCATATCCAACAATATTTTGGATAGCAAAAATTATCATAAGTAGGGAAAAAGGGACACAGAGTTCGACAGGAAAGGAAGCAGGGTTCATCCGGGGAACAGCTGGGGGAGGGAAGTGAATATAATAAAGACACATATGAGAGTACCAAAGAAAAGATAATTTTTTTTTTAAAAAAAAAAATTAAAAGTGGTCTCGAAGATTTCAAGGTATCTGAGAAAACGCATATTGATTTTGCCAAATGGCTTGCGGACTCTCTTTCCCCATATCAACCTTGCTGGAAGGTAAAAGTTCGTTTTCCCAAGCACGCTTTCTTCCTTTCCATGCTCATAGAGAATGAATCAATGTTACGGTATAAATGTTTCACCATTCAGAGATTTCCAGCAAATATTTCATCAAATTCCATCATAATAAATTCATAGAACTAAAAATTTCCATCCGAATTTTCCATTCTACTTTATCACTCTTAAGAGTAATCATGTGTTAATTAAGATGACTTGTGTTTCAGCTGCCAACAGAATCCTCATTTGCATCTGTGGCTAGCTCCTTGCCCTGACTTGTAAGTCCTCATAAGAATTACCCCAATGCTCTCACACAGCACTGCAAGGTTCTCCAAACCCTCCCAACCTCTGCAACGACTTCCACAAGAACAAAATGTTTGGAGAGGACAGGCAAGATGGTTCAGTGGGTAAAGGCACTTGCTGCTAAGCCTGATGACCTGAGTTCGATTCCCAGGACCCACTCAGTGGAAGGAAAAACTCACCCTGGCAAGTTGTCCTTTTGACTTCCCCATGCTCACTGCAGAAGATCTCCCTGGAAGTTTCAAAGAACGTTGGGGCTCCTCCTAACTAGAGTTTGCTGTTTGTTCATGTGATATGTGGTGGGAAGAGGTAAAATGAAAAACACACACACATATATAAATAAATGTAATCTGTTAAATTAAAAGCATTTTAGAGAAGCGAGATCGATCCACGTGGGAGGTATTGGTTTTTTTTTAAATATTTATTTATTTATGTATACAATATTCTGTCTGTGTGTATGCCTGCAGGCCAGAAGAGGGCACCAGACCTCATTACAGATGGTTGTGAGCCACCATGTGGTTGCCGGGAATTGAACTCAGGACCTTTGGTAGAGTAGGCAGTGCTCTTAACCTCTGAGCCATCTCCCAGCCCGGGAGGTATTAGTTTTAATCTGCAGTCAGAGACAAGGAATCTGAAGCCTAGAAAAGCCGGGCCAACTTGCCCTAACAGGAAGAGGAGGTGTCATTAAACTCGGGGCCACTTGCTTGGATAGTTTGGGTAGGGGACAGGAAGAGGGCAACACAGAGTTGACTGAGTTGCAAGGCAAAGTGCTGAGAGACCTGGATGCCACTCAAGGACCTCTGAGAACCACGCCAATGCGTTTCTTTAGCAGAATGCCCTTTCTCAAAAGCGTGTATACATCCTGGAGCTAAAGGGTCCAGAAGCAACACCACATCCTCTGCCCAGGAAGGTAACTGTGGTTCCTGTAAGGGGGATGAAAAAAATAGTCCTTTGATAACCAAATACCGGTTCTGCCAATCCAACTTCACTGAGGTCACTTGAGAACCAAGGAGTTCAAAGGTTCTCTATGGCTTCCATTTATTCTGGCATCGGATGTAACAGAAAAGGAACTAAAGGGGAATTTATATGGCCCAGGCTATGTTCCAAATTTCAAACTGCTAAAAGTTATTTAGATTTTACTTCAACTCACAATCACATGGAGCATGGTTCAGATGCAAACGCTTTCTGTGTGGCTTAAGGCCATCTAGGTTTCATCAAAGGCACTCGTGAGGTTCTAAAGACTTTTGCCTGAAAGTTAAAAAAAAAAAAGAAAGCGAAAAAGAAAAAGTCCCAGGCTCTTAACTAGAGACTGTTGTTCATTTATGCGACACTGGGGTGGAAGGAAGTAAAACACAGCAGTCTGCCTCCCTTTGGGCATTATGGCCTCACAGTGGTGCTAAGATAAGCAAACTTCACAGGCTGAGAGAAGGGCATTTACTCCTTTAAACTGAGTATATGATGGAAATAAACGTCTTCTAAGATGTCATACCTGAAACTGGATTCTAAATCTGAGTCTACATTGAGAAAAGCAGGAAGGAGCCTGAGGAGGGAGAGAGTGCTTCCGGGCGGAGCTGGGCTACTTTGTACCATCATTCGAGAGAGAAAGATGCTGCTCCAAACTGATCCAGAATCTTTGGCCTTGTGACCAGCGACTGCCTAGAGTTATTTTTAATTCTCTGGAAGACTGTGATGGTGTGACTAGCCAGGGTAGGACTAAACCGCCTAACCCCAAATTAGAACTGCATGAAGAACAACTTCAGCCTGGATGGGGCCAGAGCAATTAAATTGTAATTGCCTTTTAGATACACTAATGTCACTAATTATATTACCGTGCTAAGTGCTGGGGAAATGTGTCTAGGAGCTCCAGGCCACTCTGGTGGGAGAAGGGAGTGAAGATTTCTTAAGCCTGGCAAGGATGCGGGGTCCTTCACACGCATTATCACCTGGGATCCTTACAATAACCCTATGAGGTAGTAGCTTCAATAAGGCTGAGTGACCCAATCAGTTTCACTTGGATCAGGACTGAGTCGGATCTGCGTGGCTCCAAGAGCGGTTGGTGGGTTGGCAAGGCCCTGAGTAGGAATAGAGATTGCTCACTTCTGGATATCCTGGATTCAGTAACTGTGGGATGGAAATATGGTAGCAGGGAAAGACAAGAGAATTTGAGAAGTACACCATGACAAACATCTCTAAGCACAGGGATCCCAGAAGTGGAAAGTTAGAGTCCCAGACAGAGCCCGGGTCAGATTCATCAGAACACAGGAGGCCCGGAGGGGAGGAGCTTCCCACTTTGTACTGGGGTAGGGGTTTGGGAGGTTGGGAGGTGTGGATGGGGGTTGCAGACCCCTAAGATTGCCAACTTTGGTGAACTAGGGATTAAAGTGTATGTTTTATATACCTGAATCTTTCTAAGCCAGTCTATCAGACTGGCATTCTGTCAAAGGACTTCCCTCAGAATCCAAACACGGAAGACCTGTGGTAAACCATCAACAGACTGAAAGATTTGGCTCAGTCCTGCCTGCTTTCTTTCTTAGACTTCTAATGGGAGTCTCTCGGAGACATTACATCATAAACAGACACAAATGTGTGAAGATGTTTATATACCCAACTCATATTCATTGTGTGAATGTATTTTCATATTGCATTGTTATGCACTCACGGGGAAAGGTAAGAGATGATCCTGGAAGTCAAACCAAACTCAGAACCTAATATGGATGTTGTAGAGTCCATGAGGATTGCTACTTCTTGACAGTGTTACCTCCTAATGGCCGCATCTGTGACCACAGGACTTTCTGCTTGTGATGGAAAGGTTCTTCCTGTGCTCTTTGTTAAAGACTGTAATTCCAAATGCTGACTTTGAGCATAAACTCAGCCCCTGAGTGCTTCTGGTGAAGGTGATGATTAATTTTGAATATCAGGTTGACAGGATCTAAAATCACCTTGGAGACTTGCCTCTAAGCATTTCTGTAAGGAGTTTTCTAAATTGAGCTCATGGAGGTGGAAATAATATGGACCGTACCATCCCATGGGCTGGCATCCTAAACTGAGTGAGAAGGCCAGATCATGCTGAGCCAGAATATGCATTTCTTTCTGCTTCCTGACTTTGCAAGCAACGTGACCAGCTTACCCCACACTCCTATCACACTCCTTCCCTGCCATGACAGACTGTTTCCCACAGAACTATGAACACTTCGAAATAGCAAGCAAACTAAAGAAATGAACCCAAAGCTGGAGGAAGGCCACCAGGATTTTACATTTCTTTTATTAATTTAAATTTAATTTAATTGTGTGTGTGTGTGTGTGTGTGTGTGTGTGTGTGTAAGTGCCTCTACTTAACGAGCTATTTCACCAGCCAGGCAACAGGAATACTGTAATTTTTTTCTTTCTCCTTAATACTTAAATCTTGCTGGGTTCTCAAATTAAACATGTATCTTCGACTCAAGTTTAATACTCCTTTTTACTTCCAGATCT
>JAQHUG010000078.1:6913772-6928094 GCA_028555095.1 Dicrostonyx torquatus
GACTACCTGCAGCAGAGGAGACTACCTGCAGCAGAGGAGACGACTACCTGCAGCAGAGGAGACTACCTGCATGACTGGCGTCGAGGGCAGCCAAGTCTGTAAGGGAAATCAGAGCAGCCGTGCTGCTCCACATCTCAGCTTAACGCTGTAAGCACAGAATCTTTCTCGCTTGGCTGCATCTGCTGTCTGAAGCTCACACCCTTACCAGTCTTTGCAGAAACAGAATTAGGTATATTTGGAGTGGAATAGTTATAGACCTCTTACAGAACTCTGTCTCCCAAGCTGAAGCAAGCTGGAACACATGCTGCTTCCCCATTTAACCCGTTGGTGTGTTTTTGTTATCATTGTATCATTTTAAAGGGGGGCACTGCCAAGGCCACTGGGTGTGGTTCATGTGCAGTTCAGGCTCGCTGGACGCGCTGGTTCATTCCATCAAACCCCAACTGAGTTCTTGGCTCAGGCCATCCTTGTTATCTAGTGAAATGTAGATTTTTTTTTCCAGCTCTCTGTTCCTGGAGTTAATCTGATTCTGAACTTGGTAACTATTATGCATTCCTTTGAGTTTCCTGGTTTGAAGCATTCCATTTCAACCGATAAGCCTTTCATTTTCCCTTATGCTAGTCCAGTCAGTACTGCAGTTCCTCTAACAAGCTCTGAGTTTAACAGGGTGGAAACGCAGTTCTTCAGCCTTATTCTTTCCGCTTAATTCCTGTCATCAAAAGCCTCAAGACTCCTAGGTCTCCAGTTTACCCTGTGTGCTGAGCCAAAATGACCAGCAGTTCTTTGTAATGTTAGTCTCTTTGTACCTATATTATCTCCTATTCTTGTCAGATTGCTACGCCATCACCCATCCTTCCCAAGCATTGAAGTAACAGGGACTCAATGTCCTCACCTAAGAAATAGAAACGTGGAGTTCTGTAAAGATATTCTGAGGGCATCATGAAGATTAAAAGAGATAACATAGGCAAGTCTTTACAATACTGGCTGGGACAAGGGTCCAGTGGATGTTGTTACTGTTGTCACTGCTCTCATTGGATTACAGGGTCCATCTCAATTAGATACACAAAATGACTTAATCATTCAGATCAGGGATGATTAGGAAATCATGACGTTCAGTGGGAGTTCAGCATGTGCAACACAATCCTCTCCTTTTTGTTCTGAAATAAGTCTAGTCCCCAAGAGTAGAGCGTTAACAAGATCGTGTTAATGGCTGTTAATATTTCTAGCTGAGGTTTCCAAATTCATTTTTTTCTTTAATTCCTTTTGTTTAGCCAGTTTTCTACACGGTTAAGTTTGATTTTGCTAATGCATGCACAAATGATCTCTCTCCCCACCTCTCTCTGCTGTCACCAGAAACTAATGAGGGAGAGGTAGTGGATCAAATGATGCTGATGAAGGAGCAGCCCTGAAAAGCCCACAGGACAGGAAGAGAGAACATTTGGAAAAAGAACCACACTGGGGACCTTTAGGACATGATACAATTCTTCCAGAGGGGAGTGGCAGTTATTCTATACAGAGAATTTTAATTATCCAACTCCCCACAGTTTCAAGGTCACAACAGGACACAAAAGACATCACAACATGAAAATATTCATCCCCGCCTACAGTAGCGTCTCTCTGTATCCATTATTTTTATTTGTATTCTCATTTGATAGTGCATCCAGGTCAGCAGTGACAAGGAAATGAGCCTTTCCAGCTGGAGTAAATCAACATCTTTGGAATCTCACTGATGCAGGAGAATTCAAGCCATTCCTTAGTACAAAACAAATAAAATGCGAATAGTTTGGAAGTGAAAATACCAAGCTTGCCAATGATTCAGGGTTCACGAGGTCACAGAAGGTGATTCTGGATAACTGAACCACAGAGCAGGCCATTTCAAAATATCTAGATTCACAGAGACATGTAAATGAAGATGGGGTAAAGCTCCATGGGCAAATGATCTATCAAAGAACAAAGACTGGACAAGCTGATGGAGCCCAAGAACATAAATGACTTTTAAGCAAAGTTGACTCTGCCATGAACCTACTGTACAGTCAAACTAATTGCATACTCTGGATGTATAACTTTGGACAGATAACAGCCATCAAGCTGACTCCAAAGATTAGATAAAAATTTTATTAAACTCAGACCACGAAGACTTACTTTTATAATTGCAAGATGTTTTTTCAAGCTAATTCCAGTTAGGTGTTTGGCTTATTTACTTGTTTATTTATATATTTACTTTTACTGTTATTTCTAAAACACAGCTCCATGTTATATTGGTTTACTTTTCCCTGTAATCTTCTGCATTACTCTCTTGGTTATCTGTTGTACATATAATCATACGTCTGCTTGAGTAAATTTATAGACATTAAAAAATAAAACTTAAGTGCTAAACAAATATAACCACCCCCCTCAAAAAAAAGCATTCTCTTCTTTTCCAACTACTGCTTTCAGCTAGCAAATGTCTAAAAGCTAAGGAGTTGTCAGAACAGTACTACAGAGCAAGCAGTTTACCTGCCTGGCTTCTAAACCACACAGTTCTGCACTTCTGGTAGAGCCATGCCCCTTTTAAACATAAAAATGGAGGCAAAATTCAACATTCTTTAATGATCAGATTAGTAACTGGTGGATAAAGAATTAGATTACACATGAGGAAAGAACCTGATAGGACAATACACGTAGTCCTGGATGCTGGGGTTGGTGAGAGCCAGCCATTCTCAGCTCGCTTGCTACACAAGGCCATCCACTTGCTGTTCCGGAACCAGGTGATGTGCCTGTCAGGCAGGACAGCCCCAGCTCCACCCGTCTGCTGGCACTCTGCTCAGCTGGGACTGCTGTGGGTATCCAAAGCACGGGCAAGCACTCTTACAGATCTGCTTGTTTGGGGAGGTTTTCAGCAGAAATTAAACATTTTTGACTGAATGAGCCAAATGCACTTCTTACATCAGAATTCGGATACTCTATGGAACAACGTTCTAGTTGTGCCTGGGAAAAAAACCCTGTACCAAGTGCAGACAGCACACCTGACTGCTGAGAGGTTTTGATAATCCAGTGAATTCTCAGGGTCCCGTTTGTTCAGAACAAACCACGAGGCCATCCTCTTGAGAAGCTGAAGCTGTTAGTATTTGTGACTAGCCATACATGTTCAGAAATAAAATATTCCTTCAAATCCTACAGATATTTAGGCTAATTATCATTGAGCTTTGTGTATGTATGTGTGGGTGTGTGTGAGTATGCGCATGCTTTGTGCATATATGCAGAGGCCTCAGATATTCTTCTCAATTGCTCTCCACCTTATTCTGCTGTGACAGGATCTCTCACTGAACTCAGAGTGTATCCATCTATCTAGGCTGGCCAACCAATGAACTTCAAAGTTCATCCATTGCCATCTCCCCAAGGCTTTTTTACAGAGTGTGCACCCACACTCATCGTTTTTTTAATTGATTTTATTGAGCTCTACATTTTGCTCTGCTCCCCTTCCCTGACTCTCCTGTCCCCTTCAACCAACTCTCTCCCATGGTCTCCATGATCCCAATTTACTCAGGAGATCTTGTCTCTTACTATTTCCCATGTAGATTAGATTCATGTATGTCTCTTTTAGGGTCCTCAATGTTGTCTAGGTTCTCTGGGATTGTGATTTGTGGGGTGGTTTTCTTTGGTTTATGTTTACAAACCACTTATGAGTGAGTACATGTGATAATTGTCTTTCTGGGTCTGGGTTACATCACTCAATATGATGCTTTTTAACTCCATCCATTTGCCTGCAAATTTCAAGATGACATTATTTTATTTTTCTCTGCTGTGTAGTACTCCATTGTGTAAATGTACCACATTTTCCTTATCCATTCTTCAATCTAGGGGCATTTAGGTTGTTTCCAGGCTCTGGCTATGACAATTAATGCTGCTATGAACATAGTTGTCCTTGTGGGACAGTTGAGCATCCTTTGGATATATACCCAAAAGTGGTATTTCTGGGTCTTGAGGAAGGATGTTTTCTAATTTTCTGAGAAATCACCATACTGATATCCAAAAGGGCTGTACCAGCTTGCACTTACATCAGCACCTCTCCAGCATAAGTTGTCATCAGTGTTTTTGATCTTGGCCATTCTTACAGGTGTAAGATGGATCTCAGAGTTGTTTTGATTTGCATTTTTCTGATGACTAAGGATGTTGAGCATTTCTTTAAGTGTCTTTCAGCTATTTTAGATTCCTCTGTTGAGAGTTCTGTTTAGGTCTGTACTTAATTTTTTTAATTGGGTTATTTGTTCTTGTATATTTTGGAAATCAGACCTCTGTCTGATGAGGGGTTGCTGAAGATCTTTTCCCATTCCGTAGGCTGACTTGTTTTGTCTTGTTTACCATGTTCTTTGCTTTACAGAAGCTTTTCAGTTTCAGGAGGTCTCATTTATTAATTGTTTCTCTCAGTGTCTGTGCTACAGAGGTTATATTTAGAAAGTGGTCTCCTGTGCCAATGCATTTAAGTGTACTTTCCAATTTCTCTTCTATGAGGTTCAGTGTGGCTGGCTTTATGTTGAGGTCTCTGATCCATTTAGACTTGAGTTTTATGTATGGTGATAGATACGATCTATTTTCATTCTTCTACATGTTGATATCCAGTTATGCTCGCACCATTTGTTAACTATGCTTTATTTTATCCATTTGATATTTTTTTGCTTCTTTGTCAAACATCAGGTGTTCATAGGTGTGTGAATTAATATCCGGGTCTTCGATTCGGTTCCATTGGTCCTCTTGTCTGTTTTTATGCCAATGCCAGGCTGTTTTCAGTACTGTAGCTCTGTAGTAGAGTTTGAAGTCAGGGATTGTGATGCCTCCAGAAATTCTTTTATTGTACAGGATTGTTTTGGCTATCCTGGGTTTTTTGTTTTTTGTTTTTTTGTTTTTTTGCTTTTCCATATGAAGTTGAGTACCATTCTTTCGAGGTCTGTGAAGAATTTTTCTGGGATTTTGATTGGCATTGCGTTGAATCTGTAGATTACTTTCAATAAGATTGCCATTTTTCTTATGTTAATTCTGCCTACTCAAGAGCATGGGAGATCTTTCCACCTTCTGGTGTCTTCTTCAATTTCTTTCTTCAAAGATTTAAAGTTCTTGTCATACAAGCCTTGTTTGGTTACAGTTACTCTGAGATATTTTATGCTATTTGTGGCTACTGTGAAGGCTGATGTTTCTCTGACTTCTTTCTCAGCCCAGTCACCACCTCACACTCATCTTTTTGTGGAGATGCTGAGGACTGAACTCAGGTCCTCATGCTTGCACAGGTAGCGCTCTCCCAAATGAACTGTCACCCTAGTCCCCATCATTGAGATTTTATAGGCCAATTACACTTTACCCTTTCCAATTAAAAGGAAAATTAATACAAGTTACTGATTACTATTATATTTCTCTCATAATTTCTGATTAAGTGAAAGTGCTCACCAATTCATCAAGGGTTCTGGAGAAAGACTTAATGGACCTTCAAATTACAGTTATTTCACTCAAGGTCTAAAAATCACATGTTTCTCGTTGAAATGTGATATTGGATAAGAAACCTGTTCAGATCTAATAAATTTCTAGCATTTAGATGTCACAGCATGATTGAATGCATTATTTGGGATTTAAGCAATTTTTCTTCCTTAAAACCAAATTATAAATTATTATCCTTGAAACTATTATTTGAAAATAATTTTCACATCTACCATCACTAATTTTTTTATCGGAACAATTTTACATGAAAAATTGTTCTTTTGAAATCTCACATCAAGTTATAATTGCTTCAAATAAATTTTCAAACATTAAATTGCAAGACACTATTAAAAAGCCAAAAATCAAACTTATTTTTTGAAATCTACTTGATTTGTTTCCAGAAGGGCACAAATTCTTGACTTTAGATTACTTATATCTTCTAGCATATATCCTGAAGTCTCTCTGAATTCAAAAGTTCAAGGGCATTAGTTCTGAAGCATGCCAGAGGGCAAGCGCTGTTTTCAATCAACACTCAGCAACAATCCGCACTTAGCAGCAGATCCCACCAGCTCTCCATGGTACAAGATGCTGCAAGCGCACGGACTGCAAAAGGCAGTTTTTAAAAATGTGATTAATAAGTTGAGAGAAGCTGGAGAGTTGGGGGTAAAATCAGAGGAGTCAGGGGATATGATCAAAATGTATTGTGTGAAATTCTCAAAGAATTAATAAACTGTTTTTAAAGTATGATTTTGTTCTCAAGGCAAATGCAGAAAATGGCAATAATAACTCACAGGGAAAAGCATTCTGTATTCTTTGGTGGATACCAGCAAAAAAATACATATTATAGAGATAGAGAAAATGGTGTACCAGGCTAAACAGAGACTTAGAGAAAAATGCACCTTTCTCCTAGATGTGATGTTAAGAGTTTACGGGAAGGTGTAGTCCTTCAGAATAAGGCTGTAAGAAGGCTAGGTAAAAAATGGCAGTAGAAGAGATTCCCCCATGCAACAATTAAATATTCTCCAAGTTTCCTGTTACATATTGAAAAGCAAGTTTTAGCTTCTCTAACCCTGAAATTATAGCCTACTTAATGACCTGGAAAGACTGAAGGCAGATCTGAGGGTAAGAGCCCCTGAAACTACGAGACTCCCATTCTGTCACACGCTGCTTCACACTGTCCAGTATCAGCTGAGCATGTTGGATGTGGCCACTGGGGTCCCAGCAGTGAGCCAGCCAAATGGACTCCTTGTCCTTGGGAACTCATTTCTATGAAGCTTACCCATAGCATTCTGCTTCATGGATACCCTGTTCTGTCCAATACAGTGGCAACTGGCACTTTAGACTGAGCACCTGAAGTGTGGGCTACTGCAGCCAAGGAGCCGAACTTACATCTAGTTCCATTTTAATGCGTTAACTTGAAGTTGCCGCATGTGACCCACGACTGCACAGCTGGGGTGGATTAACCAGATGATAGAAGTTCATAACATCTTTTCAGTCTCGTGAAATCAGGGGTGCGGAGATAAGATGTGTCAGTCAAAAGAGGCATTCTTAAAAAGAGAGCTAGTTAACAATAAAGAACAATCTATGTAAAAACACAGAGGAAGAGGAAGTTTCCAGGCAGAGGGCATCACGAGGCCAAAGTCCTGAGGTGGGAGTGAGCTCAGCAGAGTGAGAAGGACGCGACGCAGGGCAGAGGGAGGGTCTGGGGGAAATATCAGGGTAGAAAGCTGATATATGAGTCTGCAGGGCCCCGTGCAACAGAGGATTTGGGACTGACTCTGAAGAATAAGAACCAAGTGAGAGAGTGCCGAGAGGGCTTTCGTTGAGTGAGATCAGGTAGAGGTAGAAGACCAAACTGCAGGAGGAACGGTAGAAGCGACTCACAGTTAGAGGGGTACAGGGTACAACAGCGGTAGAGCAATAACCATGGTCCAACTCCGAATGGATCGTGTGGACATATACTGTGCCTATATTTGTTTGTGAGGATGAAAAGAATGGAGCTGAGGGTGACCTCAAGGTCAGCTGAAGAACGGATCCAGCCCACCCACCCTCACCCCCAATCCAGGTCACTAGGGGGATAATGACCTAGTAGTCAAGAAAAAAAAAAAAGTGTTCAAAATCCTGGAAGCATTCAAAGCAGAAAAGTCCTTAGGAAGTATGGCTGCATGTGTCTGTGTGTGTGAGCTCAAGCTTGTGTGCATGTGAATTAAATGGTAAGTGGTCCCACTTCCCTCTGTCTGATCAAATAGAATTGCTTTACCATTAAGCATAAGATGGTGATGACTCTGAACAAAATCATCATAGCTACTTTTCCATTACGGTGCTAAAAACCATAACCTGGCAACTTACAGAAGGAAGGGTTTATTTCCGGTTTATGCTCCCAAGAGTCTATATATGCATCACGGCAGAGATGGGAGGCAGCAGGTAGGCAGGCAGCAGGTACTGTGCCAGGATGGGAAACTGAGGGCTCACCTCTCACAACGATAAACAGGAGGCAGAGAGCGTGAGCTCAAAATGACGGGAGTCTTTTAAACCCCACAGCCTGCTCTGAGTGACAGACTTCCTCCAGGAAGGCCACACCTCCTAAGCTTCCTTAAAGAGCCACCAACTGGGGACCAAGTATTCAAACGCCTGGACTATGGGGGACATTTCCTTCAAGCCACCACACAAAGAAATGCCAGCCATTTTGGCAATAGTCATGGCTGCCAAGGTATACTTCAGGATAGTGTTAAGTGCCATCTACACATTCCTAAACACACGTGACTGGTATCAACCCTCAAAGTGCTCTTCTACTCCATAAGGAAAGACATGCAGCAACAGGACATCATAAGTGCTGCTTCCTTGTTTTTAAAGTCCGGATTCAGCAAAGAATTTCCTGACATGTTCACTGGTAGAAAAGTTCCCCAGTGCTTCACACGTGCAATGGTGTCACTACATGTATGCATTTAACTTGAAATAGCCTTGCGGAGGAAGGAAAAAAGGCCAGTGACATAATACAGGACATTCTATCATCCCCCTCAGAGTCTGGTAATGAACCTGGCGACAAACAGCAAGATAACTGTTTATCTCCCTGTGTGATTCCTATTTATTTCATGGTATGGGGTTGTTCCCTTGCTGGGGGCTTTCCCGGCACTTAAAGAAATGCATTTCTCACTACAGCAGAGTCCTACCTCACCAGATACTAAAGACAGTGATTTTCCAATTTTACAGAAAACCCTGGCAGCTTTGAGTTTATGTTAAGGTGGATTTTTAAGGGCAATTTAATAGGCTTTCAAGGGTCATTTCGACTAGACATAATCTTTGCCTCATACACTGAGTTCATAACGTGATAGCACCAGGAGTTGGTGTCTCACTGTGTACCAATATGAAGAGTTGCTTTAGTATCACTCAGAAGGAAAATAACAAGGGATCATATATGACAATATTTCAGCCTAGAAGAATTTGTATTTAAAGCTATGTTATAAGGTTTTTCTTGGGTGGAAGAGCCATTTATATGTGCAAGATATTTACACAAGAAAAAGGAAACACACACATTTCTGAGGGGACTTAACTTTTTGTTTAGTTCCTTGAAGCAATGTTTTAAATTTCAGTTCGGGTTTTTAGATCTTTGTTGATTTAACCTGTGGACAAGAAAGGGAAGTTTTCCCATGGAATCTGCTTACCTCTCTAGAAATGCCTGTGAAATGGAGCTCAGCTCTTGAACAAAGAACACACGCACTCCGCACACACGAACTGCCTTCTACTTAAAGATTATATGATCTCAAAGCCTAAACATTCTTTTGGAACATAAAGCCAGAATTTATATCTTGGCACTGGCAGATTTAGGAATGATGCCTAGAAAAACAAACATGTTTCCCTTAATTACTCCTCAAGGAAAAGAAGTACAACTGGAGATTAATATTGTTGGTTTAAAAATGCAATCAAAAGCAGGGTTCCTATAGGGAAGAAGCCTACCCTTGCACTGTGTTTTGATGCAAATTAAAAAGTATAAAAATAAATAAAAGGCCGCTATATGTGCTTTAAAGGGGTTGTTTCATTTACTGTTTTCTTTCTCTTTTTTTTTTTCGATTATGGTTTTTTTTTTCCCTCGAGTTTAAACTCCTACCAGGCTGATCATTGAAAATGTCATATAACTCGAGTCGCTTAATATTAGCGTGACTCCTTCGTTGTAGAGCTGTTCCAAGACAATCAGTTCAGCCAGGGCAACTTTCCCTTCAATTGCATCTGCTGAAAAGTTTCATAAACATCTCAGGCCAGTTAATTCTTTCCACGGGCTTCAAGCCTCATTGACATGCAGATGAGAGTCCTATCAAATGACAAGTCTGGCAGCCAAGTGGAGTGAATGAGCCTACCCACCCAGAAATGATGGGACTGTAGCCCTCGAGCCCAGAGGAGCCCTGGCAAGCGTTCTCTGTGCTCTTATCCAAGCCCTCTGCAAGACCAGGGTCTCTCGAAAAGCACCTTAGAGGAGGCTCAATTCTCAGAACGCTCTTCCCTGAATCCACTGAAATGTGAAACAAGAGATGTGAGTAGTCTGTGTCTTAATGAAAATGAAGTTCGTGGTTTTCTGAAATAAGAATCATGTAAATTAAGAAATACAACAGACAGGTCATGGAAAAGGGTCAGTTTGAAAACCTGAATTCGATACTCTATGAACTCAGGGTCTGGCTGGATTAGTCTGGTTACCAATATGTCCCCACACCTTGTGCCGCATCTGGAGCATGGGTATGTTGAGTGCCCATGTGACGGTCACAGAAGCAGAATCAACAAGCACTTGATTTTAGCAGCTATGAAATTCTCTGCCAATCACAGCCTCCAAGCAGCACTGCTTCTCTAAGCCCTGAAATGTGGTGTTTGCCACAGACCTATGGTTTCCATGGTGGCCATCCTTATACGTATACTTGGCTCCTCTCACGAGTCCTGATTGACCAAAGCAGCTGTCGATTCCCTCCTCAAGTTTAACTGTTAGGTTAAGCATTTTTTGGAAAGTATATGTCATGACTGGACAGCTTAATGAACCTTTGCAAACGGAAACCACCCCCCTTCTTGTCCTGTCTCAGCCACTATCTCCTCTCCCCTGCATGTCATGAAGGTGACCACATCTGGAATCACAGTATAGGAAGAGGGTTTCCACTTTACGTTGAGTGGAATCAGGAAGGATGGTCTCTGTGTTTCTTATTCTCATCTTCCTCAACATAATGTTTAGGAGACTCATTTACACTCTTGTGTGCACTGTTGACAGCTTTTACCCCTGAAATCGTACTGATGTGAATTCCCAGCTCATTAAGTAAGGGAAAATCACTTCTGAAAACATCCAAGACTATGGAATCAGTCATAGTAATAAACAGAAAGACCTGGGCAAGAGGTATGGCATATCAACTTTAAAAAACTAAAACTTTATTATGTAAAACAAGGTGATTCCATGCACTCTGTACCACCTACATGAAAATAACAAAACTAAGTATTTGTTAAGTGAATGAATGGATGCAAGGAGCCCAAAACTGTCTTCTTATGTTATGCCATTTCCCCATACAACTGATAATTTTTTTCCTTGATTTGTAATGAAAATGTAAAAGAATGATTCTTTTCAATAAGGCTCAAAGTAGAGAAGAAAAATCAAAAGTTGAAAGCAGTTGACAATAGCAGAATGCCCTTGTCATTAGGATCTGTCTTGCCATTTTAGAAAACAATTTAAAAAACTGATTTCTACTAAGGATTCCTAATGCAGGGATCTTGTACTTGCTATTTATCCTTCAGTAGCCAGAGTAGGAAACTTGTCCAAAGAAATGAATTTTTAACGCCATTAATGAGACTCCAGTAGAAACTGCAGCATTCGGTATGAAGCTGTTGAAATCTATGGCTTCTTCTTAAAGGAGGCTTGGTAAGAACGTCAGTCATGAAATTGGCTGGGAGCTTTTGACAGGGCACAGTGGAGACTATTAAGCAGTAAGTGGTGGGCTTTCCTTGTATGGCAATATAGAAGCAATAATATTAGGAACTGACTTTGTGGGAGGGGCTGGCTGAAACTTGACAAAAGGAGCAGAGACAAAAAGATAAGCAAGCAACTTGCACTGAAAATACCGCATTGACCAATTTAATGCAGATGAGAAAGCATCATTTAAAAACATTGAGTTGTCCAAGAATTGGAAAACTGCACTTGGCTGACTAAGAAAGTCAGGCTCACTTTTCTCCCATCAGCTAGGAGACAATAAGAAGCTAACAGAGATTCTAAGAGGCCGTGTGTGTGTGTGTGTGTGTGTGTATGTGTGTGCGTGTGCGTGCATGCGTGTGTGTGTGCGTGATCAAAGCATCCTGCTGCTTTGGAAGACGAGAGGTCACCATAGGCCAGGAGCATCTCCTTCTTAGCGAGGTTATCACCTGGAGTGCTGGTGAACAGTTGCCACCACACTGTATACAAATTCTTTCGGTTCAGGTTAGAGTTGGCCAGATTTGCTGTTCAATCAGTCCTCTTTTTGTCCGGCTTTGCTATGAAGTGGCCTACAGGGAATTTAGAACTACCTCTCTCATGATTTCATTGTGCATGTTCTATGATCGTATGGTTTTGCTCCATATGGAAGCACATGGAAACACATGTAAGCACATGCACGTGCAAAAATCTCACAATAATTCTCCTTTGCAAATGAGGATGTTCAGCAAGAAGCTGTGGGTCAGAGTCTGAGATAAAGATCAGAGAAATGATTTATCAGCCTTTCCCAGTAATCAATAACAAAAACAAGTGGCAAAACAAGCAAGCAAGTAACAGACACAGACACACAGACACACACATACACCAAGTAAACACTAGAAATGCATTATCACACTTAAGAAAGTTTTCCTCCTTATCAATGAAGATATGGTCTGCTATATTTTAAAGTTAATCTATGTAAGGTAAAACAAAACAAATGTTCAACATATTAAAACAGTGGGGAAGGTATAAACTATATTTCTTTTGTTGCAAAGCTAAATGCCAGCCATTTTAACACAGACAGACGTACTGTTTGAGGTACCCACTAACTGTCTGGGAAGGCGCTGAAAGATGGTTTCTTTTAAATTCTTTTGCACAGGCTCTGATTAGATGTCCGAGACTGAGTTTTTATGATGTCAGTATCTTTAAAGGCCCCTTGGTTATTATTTATTTATTAATTATTATTATAGTGATTCTGGATCCAGAATCACTATACTAAATAGATTGTATAGAAATAAATAAATAAATAAGCTGAAGGTTTAAAATACAGGGGCCAAGTGAGGCATATTCTATTCATAATTAATGGTGAGATAAAGTCAGAGTCGTGGCATTGCTCTATGGGTTTTTATTATTAGAGAATAATTGGTAACAAAAATGGGTTAGTAGACCTCTGAACTACAACTCCAAGAGAGGTCTCCCTGGGATACTATCTTAAATAAGCTCGTTAGGCAATCTACCACAAAATAAAATAAAGCTAGTATCCTAAGTGTAGAACCAGAGTCAAGGAACGAGTCAAGTGCAGCTTTTCTACAGGATGAAATCATGCAATAGACCAGTCTAATCCAGAGCTACCGCTGCAGACATACTCAATGCCATCCGTTTCTCCCAGGAGCTTTCCTGATCCTCTGGTTCTGAAATACTTCTCCTGGGAAACATCTACCTACAGCCTGGTCCATATCCGTCCTTCATTTTTCAGTCGTTCAACGGACCCAACGCTGATGACTCCTCATTTACCTGATCCAGGCTGTTTTTCTACTTCTTTGAATTAAAACTTCTTGTAATAAATTTGTTCTAGGATGACATGGGTTCTGTATTTGGCATTGCCTTCTTTGGCATTAAATTTTTGCAACTCTCATACAACATCCCCAAACTGCTGAGGGAAGCCATTAGCTTGGTGAGGCTTAGAACAGAACTACTTTTTTTTCCATTCCTTTTTCTTACGTATTGTAGGTAAGCAGTGAGGGAGGGCACATGTGTGGAAGTCAGAGCACCACTTTCGGAGTCCATTCTCCTCTTCCACGGGGCGGAACCTGGGGTTGTACTCAACTTGTGAGGTTCGGCAGCAAGCACCTTAACCTGCTGAGTCATCCTGCTGTCCTAAATACCACTGCTTTAAAGTAGGACCTGATGGCTCAGGCCTGTTAATCCCAATTGTTTGGATGTAGGGAAATCTCAAATTCAAGGTCAGACTGAGTAACTTCACGAGACCTTATTTCAAGATACACGTTAAAAGACGACTAAAGCTATAGTTTGTTGGTACAGTGCTTGCTAAGTTTCCGTGAGGCCCTAGAACTAACTGATCATTGGTATGGGAGTCAGGGGGTAAGGACGCTACTATGAGCAGTAAACATTAATGTTAATGCTCCTCTTATGGTCGCTCACTTTCTAAGTGAACTGTGGGACTCAGCTGACATGAGAATGCCTATTTCCTCATCATTTATTCAGCAGCATCATGGCAATCTGGTAGAGCAGAAGACATCTATTATTTCAGCACTGGGAAGGCAGAGGCAGGTGGATCTCTTGAGTTCAAGGCCTACATAGTATTTTCGAGGCCAGGCAGACTATATAGTAAAATCCTGTCTCAAAAGAAAAAAATATCTAGGTAATAAACACTAGGAACTGCCAAAACCCTAAGGCCTAGATCGCAATGTTTCACAAGATGCCACTGGCATATAGATTGTTTGTTTCTGGAATGAGCAAAGACCTCATATCAAACTTAAAGGTATATATTTAATAACTGTAAAGAATAACCAGCCTATAGTTCACGATCCCAGAGAAACTATGTAATAAGGAGAACCCTAAGAGAGACATATATATATGAATCCCCTTGGGAATTAACATAACATTAATAGCATCTCCTGAGATCTTGTGTGTGAAAGGGGAAATGAAAGGGGAGAGGGAGGGAAGAAGGG
>JAQHUG010000078.1:6928275-6975573 GCA_028555095.1 Dicrostonyx torquatus
AGAGACCCTCAACTAAGCAATGGATTGAGCTTCTGGAGACCAGTCCAAGAGAGGGAAGAACGATAATATGAGCAAAGGAGTCATGACCATAATGAAGATACCAAAAAACAGCTAACCTGAGCTATTGAGAGCTCACTGACTCTGGACTGAAAGTGGGGGAACTTGCATAGGACCAAACTAGGCCCACTGAACACGGGTGACAGTTGTGTGGTTTGGGCAGTCTGTGGGAACACTGGTAGTAGGACCAGGAATTATCCCTAGTGCTTGAACTGGCATTCTAGAACTCTTTTTGGAGGAATACCTTGCTCAGCCTAGATACAGGGTGGATGACCTTGGTCCTGCCTCAAAGTGATTAGACTTTGTTGAATCCACTTGGGAAGCCTCTCTCTGAGGAGTGGATGGGGAAGTTGGGGTTGGGGGAAGGGGGACTGGAGAAGGAGAAAGAGAGAGAACTGGGTTAGGTATGTAAAATGAGAAAAGATTGTTTTAAAAAATAAAAATAAAGAGTTGCTTTTTGGTTCTCTTTTTAAGTAACACAGAAAATGTTGGGGAGTTAACTTTCAGGTTGTGTCTCAACTGTTGAAACACTTAAGAGTGAAAGAGAAAGCATCCAGCCATTTGAATGAAATTTAAGCACATTTAGAACATTTTTTTTTAGACATTAAACCCCACTGTTGGTTGAAGAGGTGACATTAAAATATCTATACCGTTGTCTGCTCATTACATGCTTGATAATGTTTAATATGCAGAGGCTGAGGGGAAACTGGGAACACAAAACTCTTCTAGTTCTGATATAATAAAAATATCTTCAGAGCATGTGTCAGAAGGAATGCTTCACAAATTCAGCTTTTCCTTCCTTAAAGAGCTTCCATGAGGTAGTTTTTTGTTTTACAGTATTCTATAAATAAGATGAACAGAATCATTGGGAGGGGTGGTTATTGTCTGCATACACCATGCTGAATGCATTATTTCACTTAAAATGCAAAGAATTTCCAGAAATCGAAGTTTTAATTAGAAAAGAAATGAAAGAAATCATTAGGACACCTATGGAAGTACCTCAGCTTTCTAATTGCTTGGAGGATCAGAACATAACATTCTTGCATGAAGTATTAGCACCCTACACATGCACACACACGTACATGCATGCTTGTGTACATATGCACATACACACACATTATTGTTATCTTTGTACTCTGGCCTCAAGCACAGAAGCCTTTCAAGACAGGGAAAAAATATCACTCCCTAAAGCACTCCCACAAACGGTCAAAGAAAGTAGAGCTGCTCGGCAGATGTTCTTTCTGGTAAAGATGGATGTTACGCTGGCCACTTTATCCCAGCAAGCTTTGAAAAGCATTTCTCACACAGACTGTCCAAAAAGCTGTAACATATTATGGATGACAAAGAATTCATAGTCTATCTTTCAAACAGTTTGTGGGTTGACTTCTGGAAGGTTCTGTCAGAGTGCACGCTTTTCTTCAGCTCACTATCTCTAACGTAATGACCAAAATTAGCTCACATCTGGGAGTCATTCTTGCAAAGCTTGCCTCAAACTCTGTTTTAATTATTTGCTAATAGAGTTAATGTGACTGAAAGAACCTTACACAATCCAGCGACGACTGCTTCTATTATATCCATAATTACATTCATATTATTAGTGTCTCATAACCTCACAGTTCAAATATCTCAGAAGTCAAAATTATTACTTTTATGTGGCTACTAGAAGGTTTTAAAAATTGGCTTCTTGGCTTTACGCTGCTGTGAACAGAAAATGTCAAAAGACGCAAATAGAGCATTTCAATCATACTTCCATCTACCCAAATTCCAATATGTCATTACAAATGAATCTGAGAGTCCCACTAGTCAGTGGGTACAGGGAAGACACGCTCCAAGTGTCTACTGACTTGGCTGTCTAGATCATCTCTAATTTTACAGCTCTGAAGCCTACGTCTATGAATCTATCCTTTGCCATTGACGTGAACTAATTGAATTTATGGGTCAAACTGCCGTGAGTGAGAAAGCGGGGAGTTTGATGTTTGGCTGTGGAAACGCTGTCAGCTATTTGAGATAAACTCTATTCCCTCATCGCTAACATCTGGATCGTACTTTTAACCTCACTTGACGATGGTAATATACTTAGAAAATTTAAAACCACGTACAGCAAATCACGGGAGAAAGGAAATTCATCTTTGAGTTTAATCCCTGAAAGACCAGATTCTGGAGAACAGTGAAAACATTACCAGGCAAATCATCCCAAGCAAGCATTCTGTTCTGTGCAAAAGTCACAGAACCATGATATCCTTGAAAGTCTTATTCTTCTAAGATAATGTGGCTATGGCTCCACTGGGCCATCCTTAGGAAGAAAACTGTCAGAGAGCAGGCTTTCCTAGGAGTGCAGGAGCAGATAGATTATGCCCACCTTTATAGTCATGGCACCTGCTGTGATACTCTACATGGAATGAAAGCTTAGCATGTCCACTGATGAAATAAATTGTCCCGCTGTCCCCTGGGATTTGGGGTGACACACCCTCCTACTCCTTACCCTCTTCCTTTGCTCTCTTTATGTGTTCTTATCCTCTCATCACCTTTAATATATACAAAAGCATATACACAACCTCCAGTGTTGAGGAATTTTAGAATCTAGGAAGGATATGGTAGCATAGTATTATATACTACGTGAAGATGGGAGCAGAGGTGGTGGGAGCTGAGTTTCAGGACAAGATCAATCACCAGTGCACTCTTGGATTGGGGGAGTCAACTCCATTCCAAGACACAGACAATAAGAAGTGCAAAGAGGCACACAGTGGTGAAGAAGTGGGAGAAACTTTTGGAACTAGTCCGAAAGAAGCAAGTGCCAGTTCCAACCCTACACAGCCACCCCAACTCTCTGGGGCTTTACGTATATTCCAGGAGCAGTTTGGGGAGAGGAAAACCAGCTAAACAGAGAAAGAAAAAAACCAGTATTCTAATTATTTTAGTCTTATGTTTAAAAGTCAGAAATATGGGTTCTTTTTCTTTCTCTCCTCTTCCTTCCCTCTCTTTCTTCCTCTCTTCTTTCCCTCTTTGTTTTGGGAGATGAGTTCTTATGTTCATGTGTTTCTTTAAGGGTCAAAGAGATATAATTTAAAAACGTAAGTACATTCTAATCAACTAGTAATTACAAGTTGCTAATTGACTTTTCAAACTGGGGAATTACACAACCCTTTCATTGACGGCACCAGTGAATTCTGTCATCTACCCACAATCATGTTGGTCCTCCTGTCATATAAAATTTTAGTGGTTTTTGTTACAAAGCTTGAAGAGGCTGCTTTTATTACCTTGTCAACACTTATGTTCATAATTCCTCAAGACTCAATCATGACTGATGGGATGCATATCTCTTGTTTAAGAAGTTCACAGCATTTTCATCCAAACACTTCCAGACCTAACAACTAAGTCAAAGATTTCTGTTTCCCAACTTAATAGTGAATGGTAGATTCTCTATCAAAGACAATTTTTCGATTCAAATACTAAATATGAAGGCACTTAAATATTTTTTGAGCAATTTAGTGAGACGAAGAAATGCAAAGTAAGACCACAAAAATATAGAAAAAATATCTTTAAGCTCTGGATGGATAAATTGCTGCTTGAAATGAAAAACTCTCAGTTGTTGGTTCTAATACTCAAAACAGAATTAAAGAAATACTGCACTTGACTGTCTACACCAGAGAAAGAACCTTACGCTAAGTGTCTGTTCCTTGATAAGCTTGAAACGGCTAATTTCATAAGAAATGTTGGGATCTTCCTGTGCCTCTTTCCTGACTCCAACTTCTGGGCTTCCCTTATTTCCTTCCAGCTCAGTGCTCTCTGTCCTCTGAAGTCATTGTACGCTTGACATGAAAAACAGGCTCTAGGAAAACTAATCACATAAAATGAGGAAAAAGCTAAATCTCAATTACAGAATAATTAATTATAAAAGCATTAGGTAGAATGACCATGCTGGCTGCTATGCTTCTTCAGTTAGAAGCCTCTCAACAATTTATTTGCAGCTACGTTTGTGATCTTTAATATCCCCACTCTTTGCTTTTTCGCAGCAAGTGTCTGGAGATAATTGACTCATTTAGTCAACAATTACTCCTCGTTCGCAGCTTACGTGCCAGGCATTGATCTATGCTCTGGGGTTAAAGCACTGAATAGTATAAAAGCATCCAGATCTCTTGAAATATGGAGAGGAGGGGGGATATATAAGATTAAATATGTAATTCCAGGTACAGATGGGGGCTGCGTAGACAAATACCGTTGAAGGGGATGCAGGGCTAGTTACACTTTTGCATAGAGTGGTCGAGGAAGATCTGGAAAAATGAAAGGTGGGTCAAAGTGTCTGGAAAGAATATAATAACAACCCCCACACTTTAGTTGACTATCAACAAAGCATATATATATATATATATATATATATATATCTTTATGGTTTCCCATCTGGTTAGTAATCATAGAACAAGGGTTCTTAAACTGGATGGTTTTGCCTGTAAGGGACACTGGGACACTTGACCATTGCACCTGGAAAGAGGTTACTACTATACACAAGATGCCAGAAACTGCTAAATAAAACACCCAGGGAAAAGCCCCTCAAGTGGCCTATTCAGACTTAGTAAAACCGAGGCTGAGAATGCTGCCACAGAGATTAGCGAGGGAGTGGCAGTTCCCAAAGCCTCCATACCGAAGAGAACGTAAGCAGAAGACCATCATCTGTTTAGCATCTGGACAGAGCACTGATGATGTATTTACGAAACGTTCTTAGTGATCCATTAAAGCGAGGCATAATCACAAACGGACATTACTTCAGTTTAAAAGCAGTTCCATGCATGTATTTAAAAGGCCATATTGCCATTGCTGCAAAGGTCCAGCATCCAAAGTTTCATGTTGATTGGAATAACCTCCAAATTATTGAATTAAAAAAAAAAAAACTGTGTTCTAACTAGAAATGATGGGTTGCCATTTCAGGTAGAATCATTAGGGGGCGGAACAGCAAGACTAAAGGCAAGCAAGAGCAAATGCCTTCCCGAGTGTAAGTTCAGTTCCAGAAGCAAACGTTTATCCAGAAGGGAGTGGAAGGAGGCAAGGCAAACAGCGAAACAGCTAGTCAATTTAGTCTGAGAGCTAAGTACCTCAGTCTCAATATTAAGATGTTGTTTTTTATCGTGTCTCTGGGAAATCTGCTTGGCATGAGGATGTCTATGATTTCAGCTTTTTGAATATGTTTGCTACAACTATTTTAAGATGCCATCTGTCCTAGCATCTCTTCCAGTACAAGTGCAGTCATATGTTCAAGGGGAAGGGAAGAAAAAAAGACTCTCCATCTTGTTTCGTACTTAAGGCAAATGTGGAGATGGCAGTTCATATGCATTCGCAGATAGCCCTTAGAATCCCTCGCTAAGATAGGAACAGTGTGGCTTAAACATTCTGCCACTGAAAAGAGCAATGCCCGCTTATCACAGTCACTATGAAAACAAGTGACGGGAAAGGACACTAGTGCTGCGGAATGCCTTATCCATGCTCGTCAGTGTGGCAGAGAGCCGACGGGACTCCAAGATGCATTGCAGGCAGGGACTGGAGTTGTTGGGTTTCCTCCCCACAATGCATACATACATACAATAACCAAAGACAAGGTCCTTAAACTGTCTCTAGACCCTTGAGCCATTTCTTCATCTTTAAGTCAAATCCCAGGACTGGGATAAGCATGGAACGAAACATTGTAAAGGTTTGCACTTTACTAGGTCCGTGAGGACGCAATCATGACTGACAGCTACGAGCAGCTGTGATTAGCAGCATTCAGATTGAAATGATCCCATGAAATCTTAGTGCAATAACTCATCACCAATGACCTGATTTGCAGAGGCAGAGATGACATCTCTGCTTGTAGGAAGCTCCTCGAAGCCTGTAATTGTTGAGCAGTTGCTGGTTCCACTTTCTCAGAATGACCTTTCAACCTAAGCAGCTGGGTAAGAGAGTAGTATAGGACACTGAGGCGAAGAGAAGGCTAGGAGGAGAGGAGACACCAGAACATTTTTACCCTGGGTCTGTTACTGCCAATGACTGGGAGTTCACAGCCTGGCTAATACGAGTAATGCACAGCTGATACACAGCTAAAGCCACAGCATCCCAGCATCACCGTCCTCAGTAGTGTGAACTGTACTCTCCTGGAGAGGAGGGCCTTGAAGACACAAAAGCCCATTTGGCTTAACTTTCCTACAGTGACTGCATTTAAGTTGTTTTCCATTCCCCTCCTTCTGATTCTATGATGTAATCGAGAAGCAGATTGTAAGAGATAAGAGATTTGCAGGAGAAGATTCATCCAGGATTTTTTTTTTTGTCGTTTTTCAAATTTAATTTCTGGCTGTACCCAGTACACCCCCAAGAACAGTCTCCTAGGGCTAGATCTCAGAGGCTGGAGATTGTCCAAAGCGGAGGGCATTTCCAGCTGAAGCCGGGAGATGAAAGCTTTTAGTGCTACTTGGAAGAAAGAGCAGAGGGGCCACAGTTTCCAGACGTGATTAGAAGCATGGAGGCTCTCACTGTTCCTTCAAGTCACAGAAATAAGCGAGTAAGGATTCTCACTGTGAGTCTTGTGTGAACACAGGCAGACTGCATCTGAAACCTCGGCTGGAGTTAATTTCCAGAGGATTAAACCTGAGTCTTTAAATGAGCTTTTCTTCTTTACGCAATAAAATAGCTGACAGACTTACCCAAACTGGAAGCCAAATTCTTGCATTTGGTAAAAGTAGCGTTAAAACTGTAAAATTAAATATGAACATTGCCATGAGTAATGCTGATGTTTTATATTTTGAGGAACACAGTTCCGAGTATTATTTAGTGACTAGAAAGTCCTAATGACTCCAGCAGGTAGTTCATTCAACTGACCACTGTGCTTTCCTCTGACAGCTAAAAACAACTTACGTTTTTAAACTGTGATCGAGGCCAGAGAATTGAGACTGCTCAGCCTGCAAGCTCAATACGCTTCTCTTTCAGCACTTTAGAAATGTCCCCTGTCGTTTTAAAGAGAGATCAGCCTCCCTGGTTAGCCAAGGGGGAAAGTAGAAAGTTCTGGCACTAGAGGGTCAGACCTTAAATATGCCCTTCCTTCCAGTCAAGCATGTTCCTAAGGCTGAAGGCAAGGAAGTGGAGAACACCAGAGGCGCATTACAGGACATTTTTCTTCCCGTTTAGTCCATGACCACTTGATTCAATTTATGAATGTCTAATCCCTGTTTAAGCTTAAATTCTAAAGCACTTGAGGTAATTTATGAAAGTTCCCATGTAAGCAGTCTAGAAATCAGCTTCATAAACAGGTACTACTTGCCATCAGCAAGTGCCTAATAAATTTGTCTAGACACAGGTGATGGGGCAGTAAATTTTTCCTTAAATCTCCCATGGAAATCTCTGTAGAGCCATGTGCTTCCCTTGACTAATTCAAAAGAAATGTTCGCATATTTTAACAAAAGAGGTCAATGAAATAATTGTTCATCTAAGCAACTGCCAATATTGGGAAAGTTTCTTCAAACTGGAGTCAGAATGCCCTTTCTAAGCTGCTTTCATGGCTGCACTAAAAAACACATTTGCTTGCTTTGAGGTGTCAAGCAATGGTCTTTGCCCTATAAATCCCTAGTATTGTTGATGAAAGAGAGGAGCTGGTCAGGGTCTGAAAGAGGGAGATCATTTTGTCATCCACTTCCATCTCCACCATTCCCATCTACCACCCATCCCCCACCCCCATCTACTACCCACCCCCCACCCCATCTAACACCCACCCCCCACCCCATCTAACACCTATCCCCCACCCCCATCTACCACCCATACCACCATCCCCATCTGCCACCCATCCCCCACCCCATCTACCACCCATCCCCCACCCCATCTAACACCTATCCCCCACCCGCATCTACTAACCATACCACCATCCCCATCTAACACCTATCCCCCATTCCCATCTACCACCCATCCCTCCCATTTCCGTTGACCACCCAAACATCCTTGCCAGGTAAATTAGGGGAAGTGAAGGGAAAGTATGACAACACTGTGTGCTCACATCCACAGCCAGAGAGGATCACCACAGGGCAGAGTGCAGAGTGTCCTTTACATTTGGCTTCTTAGTATTTAAAATGGTTGGATTGCAGCTTTTCCCCTCCTCCTCAATTGCAGGTTCCAGAAACAGAGCAAAATTCCCATGTTCTCTCCTGAACAACCCAAATGAAATTCAACACATGGAAAAAACACCTCATGAGAACAAGGGAAAGACTCTCTTTACGGTTTCCAACTCCAAGCAGGTTTCTCACACTGTCTCTTTCTGAACTGCTTGCAAGGCCAAGTTATGGGCTCCTGATTAGTATAACACATTTTGCTCTTAAACAGAAAAAAGAAATGGTAGCCAGTACTCCAGTTTTTATAGATTATTTTTTTTGAGCTGAGTTGAGTCTAAAATTAATAAAATTAACCTGCTTGGCTATACTCATCAATTTTCCATTCTCATTCATCACTTTGCTTGGCCCCCAAAGACAGGCTTGGCCAGGAAGGAAATCTGTGTTCAGTGGTCTCATTCATTGTTAATTCCCACACTTCTGTTCTAGAAGCTCGGTATCAACTAAACGTGAAAACAACTTGAGAAATCACAAGAGACCCTTCCCAGCTGCCCAGCTTGCACTTCACACAAACAGCACTTACGTTTCTGTTGGAAATATTATAAAAACATAGCAAGGATATCACACGACAAAGGATCAGATAAAGGCTGACCACAGAAGTTGAGTCAAGACAGCAATGGGAAGGAGGAAATCCACCGTTCAATTTTGAGCCAATCAATAATAAAAGCCAATATGCCAAACCAAACGAGACTCCAACTGCTTGCTAGTTCTGGCTGGAGAGAATGCTCAGTGCTGCTTAAACAGTGGACAGCCACTGAATTTCCTACACATGAAGAAGACAGCCTATATGAAGTGGTTTTGATTCTGTTTGGAAGATTCTGTTAAGGCTATTAGTTTTTTACTCAAAATGTCTTGGCATCCCATATATGTAAAACAGAAGACAGCCAAGGCTCCAGACTCTCATTGAATTAGGTGAAATATGAAGTTGTGAGACCTTTGGGTAATGCATGTCCCACATAAGGAAGTGACTTTGCCTATTCTGTGTTCTAAAAGGCAAGGAATTTTGTGAAAAATTTTCTCTCTCTTTCTGTCTCTCCCTCCCTCTCTCCCTCTTCCTCTCTATTCCCATCTCTCTCTCTGAAACTAGAAGACAGAGAACTTGGCACTAGATTTCCAACCTGTCACAAGCTCAAGTGCCTCCACTCTACATCTTTTGCTTTATCAGTCTGTGCAAATGGAATGCTCAAGTCCCCCTCCTGGTACACGTCCCTTCCTGGACTCTACACATCCAGCTTGGGAATGCCCACCCTATAAGCAGAGGGCAGTGTGAATTCTGCAATGAGCTGTCCTGCTCTCGAAATGAACATTCCTTCCAATACTCTGGCAAACAGACTGACAGATAAAGCTTCCTTCAGATACTACAAGGATTGCAAACCTGAAAATCCGTAACTCAGTGTCCATAATATGAATTCTTTTTTTTTTTTGGCTTTTTTTTTTTTTGGTTTTTCAAGACAAGGTTTCTCTGTGGCTTTGGAGCCCTGCTCTGGAACTAGCTCTTGTAGACCAGGCTGGTCTCGAACTCACAAAGATCCACCTACCTCTGCCTCCCGAGTGCTGGGATTAAAGGCGTGCACCACCACCGCCCGACCCATATATGAATTCTTGAGGCTTCTTCACATGAGTGCTAAGTTCCTAATTTCACACAGAACCCAGAGGTTATTATTTATAATTATTTATAAATTGCCATGGTCAACATAATGAATGCCTAAATATGCAATACCACTGTTGTTGTAATATGACCATTTTCATGCCCAGAACAATGAAATAAATTATCAATCTTTGCAGTACCAGTAACAATTTAGAGTCCTTTGGGTTGCTGTTCATAAGCTGTGTGTATTTTTAAGTTGTCTGACTTAGGGCTGTTAATGAACACACACGCAAGCACATGCTCATGATGTGTTGACATCCTTATATCTGGAGATACCTAAATGCCTTTCCCTGTATTTCAAAAAGCAAACGTCATCTGTTTTTCATGCTAAATTCCCATATAATTTATAGTGCAGGGTTATACGATTTATGTGGAACACTGCATCAATCATACAGAAATCGCTGCCTTTTCCAACCACTATCCAAATCCTCCATTAAACTATGATTGAACTGAACCAAAGGCATGAATAAAGTAACAGCTGCTTAAGAAGAGGCAAAAATAGTTCAGACCGAGAATATGTGTTGCTTTTTTTATGTATCAAGAGATGTGGGACTGAAAGCATGACCATTCTCCTGCTCCCTTTTTAATGATGGAAGATGCGTCTCTTGGGTTACCTGACTCCTGCAGTACCCTATTAAAACAAACAAAGGAACAACAGAACCTTGTCTGCTTTAATTGTGGCGTCAAAAACAAACCAGAGGAAACCAACTGTCACGGAGCAATGAAAGCGGTGTTATCATTTGTAACAGGATTCAACTGTGGGGATCAGTCAACCACAGTCTCTGGGGAAAAAAAGATATATAACACAGGCATTCTATGAAATGAGAAGCCCTTGGAAAGTTATTTAAATTGAAGTGAAGTTTAAATTTACTTCAAAATTCACTTTAGTCACATATTTGAAGTGTATATGCTTTCTTTCTTATTGGACCTTCAAATGATTTCTTTCTCCTAGTTCCAGACTGTCATCAGCATCAATTAAAGAATGACAAATAGGATCATAGAGTGACTGGCTGGTTTCAGTATTTATTTGTGTGCATATGTTTATGTCTTCTACTTTGTTTCTATTGCTATGGTAACATACCTCAGATATCAGTAATTTGGGAATGAAAGGGTTTACGTCAGTTTAAAACTTAGAGTTCACTTAAGGGAAGTCAGAGCAGGGACTCAAGCATGGTAGGAACGGATGCAGAGGCCATGGAGGAGTACTGCTTACTTGGTTTGCTCCCCATGGCTGGTTCGGCTTACTTCCTTGTACCACCCAAGATCAACTACCCAGGGCTGGCATCACCCCCCAGTGTGCTGGGCCCTCTCACATCCATTATTAATCAAGAAATTATCCCACAGACTTGCTGAAGTTCCTCTTCACATAGACGATTCTAGCTTGTGTTCAGTTTATGCCAACTATAAACTAACCAGCATCTGTTTGTCCTTTCCCCATGTTCAAAAAGTGGGGACCAAGTGTGGGAGCTACAATCTCTAGATGCACACTGAGTCCTGACTTCTACATGATGTAAGTTCAAGTCCTTTAGCGGCTATTCATCTACTACATGCTCTGCAGAAGGACAGGCCAGAAGCCAGCCCACAGTAGCTCACTTCCTTTGCTCTTCTTTTCCCATTCCTTCTCTCCTCTCTTCTTTTATTGGACCTCATTTTCCTGGACAGCACTTGCTGGCATTCAACCCAGCGTCCCTCTGCCTCGGTACTCTTCATGTGCCACCACGCCAGGCATTCAGAATAATCTGTTTATGTAAGATGCCAGGTCACTGTCAACACATAGTCCTGCTAAAGAAAAGATAAAGTACTTCCTTTTTTTTTCTTTTTTTCTAACAGAAGTTTGTGGCAAGGACCAAAGATACACGCTTAGTTTGAATATCAAATGTCTGAGATATGTGATGACAAACTGCTGGATAAGAAAGCACTGTTAAAACGGAGGCAAAAGTTATCTATCAAAGCACAAAGCTCATGGCTGGATTTCAAAGTCTAGAAAGAACAATGTAGGCTATGACTGAGTAAAGGGCTTTGATTTGGCAGAGATGGCCTGATATCATGATTATACCATTAGGTGGCTGATCTCCTTCCTGGCAAGGACGCTACAAACACTAGAGGAAATAACACATGAAAAAGTGGCCCACCCTATTTGCCTACCACTCAGTTATATGTGCACACACATACAAAAGCACACTGACACACACATATGCACCCATTTTCTTCCCAATTGGTGTATGTTTTTTTTTCCTAGGCAGCAAAAGGCTAATTAAAACAGTTTTTCTCTTAAATTTACTTTCTTTGTGAAAAGATGGGTCTGTGACAACACTATTTAGAAATTAAATGCTAACTATAAACTACAGAGATTATAGTTATGACATGGGACACTACTGCATGGCCCAGTTCTGGAGAAGGATCCTGCCCAATGTCCAACTTTGCATAGCAGTTGCCCCTTGATTACAGAATCACCTTTTAGTGTGGTCCTGCCAGTGATGGGATGGTGTGGGTTGTAGGCCAAGCCTCACTGCTGTTCCTCAGTTCAGTACTGAAGGGCACCTTAACCTCTGGGGTCTCCATGAGGCCTTAGGTGGAATTCTATCAAAGCCCAGCTTCTCTTGCTGACTCTAGTTCCTGCCTTTAATACTGAGGTGTTGATTTGGGAGAACTGTCCAACACACTTCCTGCTGGAGGTTTGTTTCCTGAGAACCTGATGTGCATCAGGGATGACCCAGAGGGACAACTTGCCAAACGTTGTGTGGCCAGGCTTCCTGCACCACCACAACAAAGGTACCCTCTACTTCCCTCTGGTACTGAAGTATATATGTTCTCTAGAACCACCCAGGGGTACTTTTGGTGAAAATGAGAGGAAAAAATAGTTTAAATTAGACATTTTATGTTTGTGATTTGCAGAACTGAATGGTTATTCAAACAGTGCAGAGTAATTTTGACACTACAAGAAGGCATAGGAAGAGCCTTTATTCTTTGGGTCTCTGGCATCTGTTCCTTTCAGACTTCTCTGAGGAAATGAGCCCATACGGACAGGAATCTTATCACTCTTGTCCCAGGGAACAAGATCGAAGGAGTAATCCACCAATTAGGGTACACATCAAAACCAGCAGTTTCTCCATGCGTATAGATGTGATAACTATTTTACCTGATAGTTAAGCTAGGACTATTCCAATCTCACATTTCCTAAGATAATTTTCGATTGCAGATTAGAAATAAATGAAGTATTCATTCAAATATGAGTCTATGTTTTCTAAATTAGGTTTCGCTACTGAAATCCTTTCTCCCACCACGGCAGCACCTCGTGTTCACCCTCCTGGACCCATGTACCTTCTCTTTCTCAACACCCTTCTCTCCTTGGAATCTCTTGAGTTAATCAGGCAGAACTCTGAAGAAGGACCTACTTGCCAACCCATCTTTTATGTAATAAAGTACTGAATCCTATAAACTGTCTTCTGTTATTGAAAACCATATCCAACAGAGGTGACGAAGAAGGCAGTCACTGGGAACGTGGGAATGAACTCGAGTGTCAGCTGAGTTTCATTGATTGGTGTAACTTAGGCTTTCACTGTGGCTTCTTCCTTCTTTCCTTCTCTTTCTCCCTCTCCTTCCTCCTCCTTTCTGTAGAGACGCTAATCATCCTACTTCACTGAGCAATTGTAAAGACAAAACTCATTAACTTATTCAAAGTACTGTAGAAAAGTGCAGTTGGTAAGGAGTTGCGTAAGGGTTGGCTACTATTCATTGGTCACTTGGTTTTCATTTTCGCTTGGTGATTCTTCTCAGGACCACAGTGGAGAGTTCACACCTGCCTTGGTCTGCCTCTGGGATGCTGCTTGACTATCCACTGAATTCACTACTCTTCTCTCCATAAGCACAGTCACCCATACTTATCTATTCTTTAAGATTTAAGAAAAATTTAGTATTTTTATTGTGTATGTGTTTATATGATGGAGGGCAGGAGAAGAGGAGAGGGTCGTGCTACAGCACACATGTGGACATCAGAGGACAATTTTGTGTAACCAGTTTTCTCCTTCTACCTTTAGATGGGTTCTGGGTATTGAACTTGGATCTCCAGGCTTGCACAACAAGCAACTTTACCAAATGATGCGTCTTGCCTCTGCCCCATACTGATCTACTCTTGTTCAAGGCTTTCATTTTTCCAGGTCTGCCACGGTGTGCATTTCATGGCTACAAAATTTTTAATGATGGATTGTCTCATATCTCCAAACCTTGTCCACTGTGGCTCAATCACACCAACATTCAAATCATTATAAACCGTAGGAGGGTCCATCTTTATTTCTGTGCTTTGATTGGTTAAATAAAGAAGCTGCCTGGGCCATTTGATAGGGCAGGACTTAGATAGGTGGGGAAAAGAGAAGAGGACGCTGGGAAGAAGACTGGGTCAGCAGCAGTTGCCATGAGGCCCCCGCCACAGATGAAAGTACCTTAGAACTGTCTGGTAAGTCACCCACCTCGTGGTGACATACAGACTTTTATAATGGGTTAGTTTAGATGTGAGAGCTAGCCAAGAAAAGGCTAGAGATAATGGGCCAGGCAGAGTTTAAATGAATACCATTCTCATGTGGTTATTTCGGGCATAAGCAAGCAACCAGCGGCTGAGCGGGCCAGCAGCTGGGGGCTGGGAGCCAGGCGCTGGGAACATAACCCACACCTCTCCCCCACTTACAACAATAAACCTTGATAACAGACTGCAACTTACCACCTTCAAGGAACATAAAACAGAACTGATTTGGTATGAAATGGCATGCTGGTTCTCTGTTGATTATATAAGCCACACTTCGTCCTATTGAGCATACCAGCCCTAGTGGCCACATCTGTCCACCAAGTAAATTAGGGAGAAAGTATCTTTATAGTTGACTAGATTCCCCATGACTGCTTAAGCATTTATAGGAAATGGAAGACCAATAGGAAGAAAAGATAAAGTTTCAAATTAAATAGGAGCTTGGGTAAAGAGCACAATGCTGCTCTGTAAATGAGGTATGATGGTTGCCAACACATGCTTTTAAGGTTACCTCATGCAATGTCATCAGCAAGAACACTGGTTCTGCTGTAAGTTTCTGAGTGTTTTCAAGGCTGCATCAGGTAGGGCAGTCTCCCACTTCTAAGACAGCTACTGTGTGCTGGCTGTGCAAGGCAAGCACTAAAACCCTAGTGGGAGTCAATAAACTGAGAGATAGAACTCAGAAAATACCCACCCGACAAATAGGTTCCGTAATAATGGGACATTTTTATGGTCACATTTTTTAACCATAACAGCACTTGAATGGTATGCATTATAGTATTTCAATTTAGTCATTTATCTAGAAATGAGTTTTATCTTGGCTCATAAATAAATAGTGACACTTGAGCAATTTGAAAAGCCGAGCTTCACCGTTTGCTGTGAAGCCATTTTACAATTACAGAAACACATGCCCTTTCGTGCTATGTTGCTTAATCTGTGATTTATGACACCTGTCTTGGTGCTAACCTCATTCTGTGAACTACACTAAGTTTATCCGAGCTCAGCTATTTCACTCTTGTTTCTAATCTTAATGGGTTATTTGCTCCACAGTGGCTATGTCTATCTAACAAATAGATTAGGGAGAAAGTAGCCACCCTTTAGTTCACCAAACACCTACTTAGTGTCTCAGTGTGTTAAGACAGAAATAGGGAAAGCATTTTCCCTAACAGCCTGACTTGCTCTTCCAGAAAGCCTTAGATTCTCTGACCCCCTCCGCCTCCCTCTGCTTGTTTTTAAAGGCAATTGATGCCTGCTCCCTCCTTCTCTTCTTCACTTTCAGCAGGCTCCCCAGGCCAGAAGATTAAGGGAATGACAATGGAAGGGGAATAGGATGGTTTCTTTCTGGTTCCATCTTGCCCACCTTCAAGTGACAACCTGTGGATACAGATGACATCACTTCTAACCCCTCCCCAAGTTGTGTTGCAGATCTAGGACTTGACACAGAAATCAGGAAACCCTAGAGAGGGCTGGCTATGCGGAAGTGCACTTAATTTGAGGGAAACCGATGTCTTGCTCAAGGTCCAAGGAGATGAGATAAGCGTAGGTCCTTACATCTTCCCTCACCTGTGTCCACACGTTACAGACTTGGCATGTGCTGCAAGGTTTGTGCTCTGGGGTTGCTGCCAATGACTTGCTTCATTACAGATGTGGATTTTCTTCTCCGTGTTCTGTTATTTCTGTTGTTTTAAAAGGTAGGGATCAATTTACATTTACCCTACCGCTTTAAAAGAGGAGTCAGGATAAAAAATCTTTTGTTACAGTGTGAAACAAGGTTGTTTATTGAATATGGAGTCAAAACTGTAGAATATAAGAGAAAATACCCAGATCATACATGTTGTAAATGGGGGAGAGGTGCAGGTTGTGTTCCCAGCACCCAGCTTCCAGCCCCCAGCCGCTGGCCCCCTCAGCCACTGGTTGCTTGCCCAAAATAACCACATGAGACTGTATTCATTTAAATACTGCCTTGCCCATTATCACTGGCCTTTTCTTGGCTAGCTCTCACATCTAAACTAACCCATTATAAAAGTCTGTATGTCACCACGAGGTGGGTGACTTACTAGACAGTTCTACGGTACTTCCATCTGCGGCGGGAGCCTCATGGCAACTGGGTCACTTCCTTTCTTCTCCTCCCAGAATTTCCGTTCTGTCTACTCTGCCCACCTAAGGGCTGACCTATCTTATAAGCCAGGCAGCTCTTTATTCAACCAATAAGAGTAATACAAAATACAGGAGAACACTCCCACATCACATACATGGCTATGAAATTGAGTAAATAAACTGATAAAAAAAACACACCAAAATGGTATTTGTCTCTGAACAGAAGAATGGGTTTTCAACTGATATGCCTTTGCATTTTCTACTTTGGATTTTTGGTGAGCAAGTACAGCAAGCAAAGATGACAGAAACACTCAGATGGCAGCACAATCTCCTTAAGATACTGCCCTACGTAATGACTTCCTTGTGATGGTCAGCGTCAGAATCTAGAATCATCGTGAGACAGGTCTCTGACCATGCCTGTGAAGGATTACCGTGATTGCATTAGTCAGTGTGGGAAGACACACAGTAATTATGGACAGGACAATTCCCTGGGCTGAGGATCCCACTCTGCATAAATAAGACAGGGGGCTGAGCATCAGTGTGCGTGTCCTCATTTCTCTCTGGCTGAGGATGCAGAGGAGCTCTTCAAGCCCATTGCCTTGCTTCCTCCATCATGATGAGCTGTACTTAAAACAAACCAGTATCCCTCAAGTTGCTTCCGTCAGAGTATGCTATCCCAGCAACAGAAGGGAGACTAAGACATAGCTGTACACTTATCCAGTCAACGTACGCTGGCTGCTTTTCTGCTGTGGGCCAAAGGCTGTGCAAAGGTTCATAAATGCAACACCAAGCAATGGGTAGTCTCGGAAAAGAACCATGATGAACAAACAGCAAAATTTAGCATTTGTGTTATGAGTGTTATGACGATGGAGCAATGCAAGGTGAGCGTTTCGAGAACAAGCATGTGTTGAGAGGAGGCACCACATCTATTGAGTCTAAGGAAGCAAAGAAACTTTTTTTTTTAAATGACTAGTCTCAGTGGGTTAATATTCAGGTGCTGATCATGAATCCCATGATTTGTTAGGCAATGCTGTGGTCTGAACTTTGCGGTCCATTAAATTAATATGTTGAAGACCAAACCCCCATGAAATGGTGTTACCAGGTGAGCATCGCTGAGAGGTGATTGGTCAGGAGAGAGTACTCCCCTAGCTGGAAAGCTGCCTTATGTTTTTCCATCACATGAGGACTCACGGAGAATGCAGCACCTACAAACCAGAAGGTGGCTCCTCAACAGATACTGAGTCTGGTGGACTCCAATTTTGGGCTTCCCAGCCTCTGGCGGTGTATGTTCCATTTATTTAAAAGCCACCCAGCTTTTCATCCCTTCTTACAGCAGCTTGAACATACTGATGCAGGTACGCTGGTTCCAGGGTCCACAAGTTGAAGCATTACTCTTTCCTAACAATGGACTGGAAAAGCCTTACGCTTGTGGTTATTGGGCTGGAAACTGAAGGCTGAGAGCTGGAGAGATAGTCTCCCCCAGGGAAGATCACACCAACTGCCTATCCAACATGAAGTGGGCAGCCCTGAAAACACACATATAATTAACTTTACACAGACTGAGCAGGTTGTACTTGTGTATGTATATGCATATATATGTACTTAATAGGTGTATATATATGTACTTAACATATATGCATATACATATATGTATATATTTGTGTGATCTATTAGCAAAAAAAAGAAAAAGAAATTTGAAAGGGAGCAAGGACGGGTATATGGCAGGGTTTGGAGGGAAGGTGAAATGTCATACATTATAATCTCAAATAATAAAAATAATAATTTTGAAGTATACAGAGCACTACAATACTTACTTTAGAAACTCTGAGTCTAATTTAATAATTTTCATGCATCTTCATTTTTTACTTATTTATGTGGTGTCTCTGTCTTATGATATATCTGCTCTTTTTCTTTCAAGTTGTGGTCATATTATATCCACTTCTGTACTTGTTATCAGTTGATTGCCCTTCTATTTCTAATAAGCTCGTTGCATAGAAATATCACTGAATTATAAGCTGAATAAAATAAGTTCCCTGGTGAGTTCTCAGGAACATGTGCCAGGCTCTCTATGCATCATTGGCCAAACATGTACCTGTCATCCAGCATCACTAGGAAACGCTATAGTAAGTTCTCTCTGGTTGACTTCTTTATTATCTTTACCCCACTGTACGTCCAAACACTAACTTCTCTTACTAACATGCTACTGTGAGAATTCATCTTCAGACAAATTGCACTGCCCAATCTTCAATTTTTCTTTGCCATGTTACCTCCAAATACTGCCGTATATTTTTAATATCTTAAAAGAGATAATGTATGAAAATAAATTAGCACACCACCTGGTCTTTTGAACAATTGCTTAGGAAACACTATTGCTTGTGCCACAGTTACATGCCAGACGTGAAACTAAGCAGGAGGAGCCCCGCAGCTGTGACTGAAACATGATGTCTGGCATTGATGTGTCTGTGGACCAAAATAAATAACCTACCACACAGACAGAGAGGTGAGGGCAGAGGGCAGAGGAAATGAGCTGACAGGGCAAGAAGGCTGGGAATGAGCAACAAGGAGAAAATACCCAGGGGACTAACAGCTCTGGGAATGCCAGGGAGGCTGAGGTCATTCACCAATCATAGTGAAGAGTAAGAGGTAGGCCATGGTTCATGAAGCTGAATGGGTGGATGGGACCAAAATCACAAGGATCTATAGGTCATACTAAGGATTTTGGTTTTCAAACTAGTAAAAACTTAATACACACTTGCTACCAAAATCTTTGAAGAAATCACTTTTAGGAGCAGTGCAGGAATAGATCAGAAAGCAGCACAAATAAGAAGTCCCATGCCTAGCAGTAGCTGGCCAAGGCAGCACAAAGCAAACCCAATGGTGTTTCTGTAGACTCTTTGTTTCACATTTCTTTGTTAGGGCATTTTTAGAGAGATTCCCAACTTAATGGTTGGTGGAGGGGGGGTGTCTGTAAGAGAGAGATTTCTTGTGTGTGTGTGTGTTTTCTTTCTTCTTTGGCTTGTCTTTGTTTACTTATTTGTGAGAGAGAGAAAGAAAGGGCATGGAGTTGGGAAGGTAGAAAGAATCTGGGAGGAGTTAGAGGAGGGAAAAATCGTGATCATAATATATTGTCTGAAAAGAAATTTCAATTGAAAAAAGACAGAAAGAAGATTGTTACAATCATCAGAGAAGATGATAGCCACCTTAATAATGACAATATAAATGGGGACAGAAGAGAGACAAATAAAGAGAACAACTTAAAAAATACAAAACGCAAGAGTTGTTGAGTCTCTTCAGGCTAGGAGATGGGGGATGGTGGAGAACAGGCTGTTCTTGTGACAGACAGTTTCCTTGAAAGCTGGGACCGTTCACTAGCTAAAAAATTGGGACAAAGCCAAGATGTTTGAAAGAAAGGAGATTAATTTTCTTTGAGGGCATAAACTTTGTGAGAAACCTATCCCCCAATTTTTTCTTTTTAAAAAGAGAACATGAGAAATCAAATGGTAAAAAGACAAAGGATAGCTAGTTCCAAGCTATAAATAAAAAGTGTGGCCATCACCACAGAGATGACAGGCTGAACAATGAGAACGCACAGCACAGTCTACACAAGATTATATGTCAAGATCGTCCAGTGGACGTGGTACTAAACCCCTTCCTCCTCAGTGGGAGACGGATCAAGCAAGATTTGGCTCCAGTCATCTTTAGAACCTTATTGCTTGCCACTCCCACGCCACATGTCTTAGCATGAAATGATATCAAAATATGATTTCCAGATTCTGTCGGACTCTAATGTTCCCCCTTAAATGTCCTGTCTAGTGAACACTTACTCAACTCAATCCTAAACTCTAAATGAAGTGTCATGCTTTCTGAGAAGCCTTTGGCAATCTGATCATCTTCGTTTATATTGTAGGTAAGGCTCATGGTTCATTCCTCTTTCACATGACAGCATCCTTACAATTGATAGACATTCAATATGCCTATCAATAGACATATTGGACAGAATATTCCTAGGAGGCAAAAATCCACATCCATACCAGAAAAGCTACTAAACCATGTGTTCATAGAACAAGTACATGCAGTACTGAACCTCCCTCTGCAGACAACACCAATGGCCCCACTTTAACAACCCCTGACTACTGTTAGGAAAACAGGGAAATTTCTTAGCTATGAGGTAATATTTTCAGTATAATCCACTAAGAACTTCACTGCGTTCTCAGACCACTGATACTTGCGTCAGTAGAATTGATTTGAAAACAGTATCATTATTTATAGCAATTACTAGGAATACATTTCCTTTTTAGTGAAAATGTGACTATTTCACTGAAGGCAAAAGATGAAAAGGAGAAACTGAAACAGAGTAAAAAGCGGGAGCAAAGAACAAGGATAGACAAGGAGACGTTAGAGCAGTGGTTCTCAACCTGTGGGTCACAACACCTATCTCCAAAATATTTACATTACGATTCACAACAGCAAAAAAATTACAGTTATGAAGGAGCAATGGAATACTTTTGTGGTTGGGAGTCACCACAACATGAAGAACTGTATTAAAGGTAGCAGCATCAGGAGGGTTGAAAACCACTGCATTAGAGCATTACAGTATAACGTCTCAGGACAGGGCAGTTTGGCCTGGGAGTGGAGATTGACAGGGCAATTGCCTATTATTTGGAGGGCCCTGGTTTGATTACCAGAACTGAAAATTGAGGATGACTCGAAGATAAATACATAGCTGAGAAAGCTAATGTTTGCTTAGCTTTCAACATACAAAAACACATTCCTTAAAAAGCAAAACAAAACAGAAGCCCAGAAAGAAGGAATCCTACCTGAAAATATCTGAAAGAAAATACTAATGGAAAAGGAAAAGAAAAACAGGACCCCAGTGTTCCAAATGATAATACCTCATCTTGGATGCATCAGGTCACTGGGCAGTGGGCTATTTGTTTTTGCCTGCTCAGCTCCTTCCTCAGGAGGGATGCTATAAAAATACTTATTTGGAGTGACATCAAAAGAACTTTCAGTTTGACTCTGATTAATTGTATAAGAAGCATTTCTGAAATTCCCTTTCTCCCCTCATCGTTAGAGGCGAGATATGTGGGCATTTTCCCTAAGACACTGATAGATAAAGTCATATGGTCTGAAATTTTAATAACCTATGATATTTATTATCAAATGGAAAGAAAGAGGACTGGTTATTTTTCAAACAGGCTGAATTTTCTTCAGGGAATTGTCTAGTTTTTATTCTTGATAAATAGTTCAATGACCATGAGTTTGTGTGAAATAATGCTAACGATCATAAAGCAACCGATTTATAGAGCTTAAGAACAAGCCTTTAAGCCAAAGCCAAGCAGATTGATGCTAGTTTTCTATTCAGTAGGAGCTGAGAAGAAATCCCACCCTAACTTCATCTATTCAGTCTACCGAGAGGATGGAAATGTGAAGAGCTTTTAATCCCACACCTTTCAGTCATCAACCCGAGGATGTTGAAGTCTTCATGGTTCAATCCTATTGCTATTTGGTAGTCAGAACTGTGGTTTATTACTTTAGACATTCCCAATTATCCTATGTGGATTTTGTTTGAGCTTGCTAAAATACTTTGAATACCCCTTTCTTCCAGATATGCGGTGACCGTGTACCCTGTACTGAGAAGCAGGCTAAAACCCTTTCTTCACTTTTTAGCTCTGCCATGGGAGCACTGGATGATGCTGGCCCTTGGTGATTTTCCATTTTTTTTCCTTTCACTTCAAAATTTTGCAAATTAATTATTATTTTCCTTTTGGACTTTAAAAGATTTCAATAATGCAATAGTAACACATATCCAGTTCATCACCTAACCGTAGAGATCTGGTTTGGCAGTGTAGCTGAGGAGTGGAGGCCAGCAGTATAAGGCTGTGGGTTAAATCTTAGTCCTTCCCATTCAGGTGTGTGGCCCATGGCGATAATGCAGCAATAGCAACAGTGCAGCTGTACAGTCTGCATTTTGTTCAGTAATGGAATAAGAATGGGACATCTGCAAGATTATATTACCTATCTAGCCATTTTAGTTTATGTGAGCATCCTCTACAATGTTCAGACAAGGATGAAACTGCCCAGTGGAGGAATTTCCATTAAGCAATGAAGGACTCAGCTTTGTTGGAAGCACACTAAAAAAGCAATCATTATATTTATTCATTTAAACCTGCCAAAATCATGTTATTATTCCAATGGTTTCTGGGACAGGAAGTCGCTTCTGTCTATCAGGTCCCCAGCAGGAAACAGAACATGGGCATAAATGCAATTTGAGGATAGTTTAATATAAAGACCAGGTGGCAGTGTAGAGCACTGAGCTCTTAAGATTTCAAGGAGCCCACGGCAGGCTGAAGTGTCTGGAGTGGGGCACAGATGTCACAGCCCAGACAGGAACCCTGGTGAAATGGCTGCAGCCTCCTGCTGTGGCCAACAGGGAGGTGACCTGACGATGGGAAGCTCAGGGAATAAACTCGCTCTATCTCTCTGCACTTGCTTGCACATCTCCAGCTGGGCTTTCTGATTAGTGGAAACCCAATAAGAAGCAAGAGACCAAACAAGCCTGTCAATACATCCCCCAAACCCCGCCAATGCTTTAGCACACACAGTGAGTGAAGAAAAAGGAATGGATCTGACTTCACCACTAAAACTCACCTGAATAAGGGGAGCAATTAGTAAGCATTTATGAACTTGAGAAAGGAAGAAACCATATCAAAATATTGAAAAGTTTAATAAACCATCTCAAATTACATGCCTTATAAGCATTACAGACAATCCAGCCTGTGCTCTCTGTCCAACACCACGCTCAGAACACATATGACATCTACCATCCTGCCTGCCATCATGATCCCATGGCGTTCACAGTCCTCTGTCTGGGGAGACAATGGAGATGATCAGAGTTAAGGCTTTGGAGAAGATTTTAATCCACATGTCAGCTTTTATAATCTTCATATTCTATCACATTATTGTCAAAGTTCCAAATTCTCGCTAGCATCAAAAGTTCTAGAAAAGCCAGTTTTAAGACCTCATGATTTCATTGCCCTTTTAACTGCCTACCAAACAGCGACACCTTCCACTACATGGCAGTTTTTGGTTTTTTGGGTTTTTTTTTTGCCTATGAATTTCACAAGGCCTTTATTCAGATGCTCTGGGTATAAATAAGTGATTTTCTTTTGTCAATTAAAGCTCCTAACTTTGGTTAATTGCACTGGAGTTAGCCTCGGGTCTTAGATTATAAACACATTCACTTTTCAAGACATGTTGAAAGTTTCACTTCTCCAGCCAACACACACTGATCATGTAATACCCACCAGACACTGGGCTAGATACTTTTACAGGCTAAGAAATCAGTTCTTACTAAAATTAACACTGGCTTTCCACAGCAATGAGTCAGTAATTATCCCAAAGGTAGGTAAAAGTGTATTTAATAACAGTCCTAGAGACAGCTAAGGACATTTGCTGACAAGCGGTCACGATCCTGTCCCCTGGCAGCCGGTGGCAGCCCCTTCCCTAATTTTATCCAGCTTGTTCTGAGATTGGATATAATATGGTATCTGATAATGAGCCCGAGCCCTCTCAGCTCTGATCCAGGAGACAGCCAGTCAAGTGTTCTGCTGCCTTTGCCTCTCAGGAAGGCCCCCTGCTTTGAAATACCAGCCCCTGAGTGCAGCAGCCTTGCCTCAAATAGATCAAATAGGAATTTGTCCCTGCAGGGTTTTTTTCCTCTTATTTTGGGCTTGGGGAGGACACTATTTTATGCCTGGTCCTGCCTGAAATAGCACATGGCAACCTCTTGTTCTCAGAGACAAGGCAAGGAGCTGGCATAGGGTCTCCCTCTCATGCTGTGCAAATGTCAGCTTTGCATTAAGAAAAAAAACCTATTATACAATGCATCATACAGTGAGGTTTGCCAAAAGGGGCAGAAAAGGAAAGAAAGGGTGGGCAGAACTGGTTTTCTACATGCACGTTTTAATGATTTTGGAAAACTGTCAACCTGGATCAAAAAATATTTAAATCTGACAGTTTCCCACTATGGCCATAATGCAAAGCCTGGAGATAATTAAATTTCAAGAAACTTTCTATTTTCTTGGTAAGTCCAACAAATAGGAAACTTTATCTCATTACAAACCTAAACCTCCACGATGCTTATTCACGCAGGCTTTTGGGGGAGGTTTTTTTTTTTTTTTTCAAATAGCCACTGAGGATGTGCACTTGGGCACACAGACCCATGTACCCATTATAAATGACAGCTTTGAAAAGACAGGACCTCTGAACATGAAACATGGTTAGGGACAAAGTGGAAGTGAGGAGCAGCGAAGAATCTCCCAACAGGGAGAGGCAGAACCCCCCTTCTCAGCAAATCAATTTGGAACTTGCGAAGATCTCCACTCTATTTCTTAGCAACCCTCGTAAACATTGTACTACATCCAGTATCCGAGACTTTCAGCATGTTAATCTCTGAGTACTCGATTCAATTAAAGATTAGGCTTCTCAATTGTAGTTTCAGTACACAGCGGGCTGCTAAATTATGATTATCAGTGGCTAAGTGTGCTTGCATCAGCACAACTCCAGGAATGAGCATGAATCATTTATTTCCATTGCTATGACTGCTCTTCTCCGAGGCGCTGCTCTCGGAGTTCGTGGGCTTTGGAGTTCATTGGAATTCTACGGTTAACACACAGCTTGGAGACCTCATTTATGAAAATTCCTTTAAACCTTTCACCACTTTGACAAATCCAGTCCAAGTTCACTGAGCCAATTCAAAAGTAGCTCTCAGCCTTTTTATAGGTTTTCAATTACACCAGCGCAGCACCCCAGAGCCACAGTGTTTGAAGAAGTGCAAGTGAGTTGTAGAGAGACATGGATTCTTTTTAAAGGGCCTTGGATGAAAGCAGCACTCCCCAAATTGGAGCCAGCGGATGGAAGCTGTGTCCATCTTGAGCTCTCCATGTCCTACTGACGCGGCCATCAGATAACTTAAACATGGCTAATGTTTAGTTATTTACCATATGGTGTATGTGATGACTTTTCTAGCTTTTAGGAATTTACTTTGCAAAAATAAATATTGGCGTATTACTTCACGCTCCAATTGCTCTAGACAGAGTTTTCTTTATTTAAATTGCTCAAAATGTTGTCTGAATTCATTAATCGTCCTGATACACAGCATGGAACAGCAGGATTTACTTTTCTTGTGTGGCTCTGGGAACATGATTTCAGGCAGGTCAAGGGGCCCTCTAGAGTGAATGTTGCAGAGTATTTGTTTACATTTTTACATTGTGAAGATATGTCTTTGCCAAGGCGCCCCCTTATTGGCTTAATAAAGAGCTGACTGGCCAATAACTAAGCAGGAAAAGGTTAGGTGGGACTTCCAGGAACAGAGAGGACTCTGGGAATGTAGTAATGAGGTGCAGGCTATGTTCCCAGCACCTGAGAGGAGCATGGGCCCTTGAGAAGCAGGCTGTGTCCCACCGCATACCTAGCTCCCAGCAGCTGGCTTGCTTTTGGCCCTGGCTAGCTTATACCTGAAATAATTACACACAAACTGTACTCATTTAAATACTGCCTGGTCCATTAGTTTTAACCTCTTATACATATTAGTCTAACCCATATCTAGAAATCTGTGTATAACCACGTGGTTGTGGCTTACCGAGAAGATTCTAACCAAAGTCCATCTTGGGCTGGAGAAACATGGCATCTGCCACATTTCCCTTCTCCCCAGCCTTTCATTCTGTCTACTCCACCCACCTAAGGGCTGCCCTATCAAAGGGCCAAGGCAGTTTCTTTATTAACCATTGAAAGCAACACAAAATACAGAAGAACTCTCCTACACCATGGGAAAAAGGGCAGAATCGTCAGTCAGACAGAGAGGAAACAGGAGGTACATGATGAAAGACAGGTAATGGCATGTGGCAGAATGTAGATCAATATACATGGTTAATTTAAGGTATAACAGCTAGTTGAGAGAAGCCTAAGATAAGGCCAAGATTTCATAATTAATAAGAATCATCTGTGTGGTTATTTGTGAGCTGACAGCCCAAAGAGAAACCTCCTACAGGTGAAGATGGCAAATGTTGGTCAAATTGAGGTTAGGCTTAATTCTGCTTTTGATTTCAGCACTTTTCCTCTACAGTTGTGCATGTGTGCGCTCACGCACATGCATGCATGTGTGTGTATGTACATGTGCCACAGCCCTCATGTGCCACAACACTGAGGTCTCACCTGTGTAGAAGTCAGAGCATAACTTACAGGTGTCAGTTCTCTCTTTTAAGCATATGGCTAGTGGGGACAGAACTCAAGTCATCAGGCTTGGCAGCTGGCATCTTTATCCACCAAGTCACCCTGCTGGCCTTCAAGGCATTCCCCTTATTATTACCGAAGATTAATCTTTAATTGTGTGTGTATATATGCGTGCACCTCTGTGTGTGTGAGAGAGAGAGAGTGAGTGGTGAGTGAGAGAGGGAGGGAGGGAGAGAGAGAGAGAGAGAGAGAGAGAGAGAGTGTTGAATGCAGGTGTCTCTAAGAGCCAGCAGAGGATGTCAGATCCCCTGGAAATGGAGTTGGCAGGAGGTTGTGAACTGCTGGATGTGGGTACTGGGAACCAAACTGGTGTTCTCTGCAAGCCAAGTATGTGCTTTTATCAGCTGAGCCATCCCTCCAGCCCCTCAACCACCCTTTAAATGGGCTTGTGGTGATCATATTCTTTTGCCTATTTTCAAGGGTTTATACTACTTAGATGAACCACCGGTATCTTCTCCCGTTTTCAAACCTGATTTTGTTTTTTTACAAATGTGATTGGTATGGTTTACGAGAGTAGCAATCATTTAGATGTAGTTGAATGGATTGTTTTAGGTGACATTTATCACTGAGGATAAAGTAGACATGCAAAAACATGCTCTTAACCGTTTAGAAGCACTTGCAGACATTTAAATACTGCATATGCAAAGGCAATTGTACTCAGGATGGAAATCTCCCATTTTCTCAGGGAGAGGAGAGCCAACTGGAAATCACCCGCAAACAGAGCTCATGATGACTCTAACAGCCTCGGCTGCAGCCTGCCTCCTCCTGGTGTATTAATGCTCTGTATGTCGATGGGCTTTTGGTAACCTCAGTAAGTGGCCTGTCTAGTGGATGACTCTTAGGATTTGGCCCATCCTCCTGTTTGTTTTCTTATCCTGGGAAGAGTATTCTGGTTGAACATAGTAGAGTTCTTGACATAAGAGAATGAAATCAAAGATAAGCAGTAAATGCGCAGGCTCAGTACCCAGCAATGCAACTTCTCGTTTTCCGACTGTGGAGGTTTCCAGTGTGACCCAAACAGGGCTCTGTGACTCTGGACAGAGGTAGAGGGTGGGAACTAGAGGTTGGGAATATGGTTTGCTAAGTGTGGACAGGCTAGCCTCCACATAACAAGCCCTTCAGTCCCTAGGCTTGCAAATACCGTCCTTCATTCATTTCCCACCTGAGTGCCTATGACATACTACAGTAGGACTGCTATGGCTACACTACATCCTATAACATCAATAAGAGGGATGGCAATGCTTCCTTCCTTATTCCCTGACCCAATTCACGGAGCATACAGAGCCACAGACATCTCTGGTCCAGGCAAGAGCTGAGGTTTATGCTAAGTGCTGACTGAGTCAGATGAAGAAAACTTGGTGAATCTGGAGTCCAAATCTGTAGTCCGATTTGGGGCCACAAGCAGCTGGCGAGCATTGGAAATGTGGCTTGTCTGGGTTAAGTATAAAATGCACATCAAATTTCAATGACTTAGTGTGCAAAAAATAAGAAGAATGTGAGGTATCTGGTTAACGATTTAGAACACGTGGAAACGTTAAGGCTGTAGATGCACTGGGTTAAGGAAGACGTTATTGAAACCAGTGTCACGTGTTCACTTTTCCTTATATTATGCCAACTAGGAAACATGAAATCACCTATTTGTTTTGCATTCATGGGATTTTTACCTTTCTGTTTGTAAAGGGAAATTCTAGGGAGGTTCTGGGAGGCTGTCTCAGGAACACGCCGGCAACAGGGAGAAATACCCATGGCAAGAAGAGGAGACAGAGAGAGACCGGCGATGTCACTGCTTTCTGAGTTAGTCTGTCTGCTGCATTCATTTGCAGCAAAGGGAGCCAGAGAAGAAAATCCAAGATAATAACATCTCCAGTAAATTAGGAGCAGCTTGTGGTTTAAAGGAAACAATTCTCTACTGGGGGCCAGACCAACTGGTTAACCCCATCTTCACCCCATCTGAGGTTAATTCTTTGGGCCACTCTGACCTTCACATCTGCAAAGAGGAGGCTGATCAACTCCTATGTCTGCATGCCCCTCACCCCAGTTTCTGTAAACAAAATCTCTGGAGGAGACAGTGGCCTGTGACTGCAGTTCTGAATCAGCAAAGAGCAGAGAAACTTCAGTAGAAAATTCTTTCTGCTTCTGAGTGCACTGACCCTAATGCTCATTTAAGTATCTGAGCCCCTCCTGGACAGACGCAAGTACCACAAACTCAGCATCCGTATCTGTCTGCACACTGATGTGACCGTAGCTTGGAGGACAAAGGCTAACCTACAACAGGCCTCAATTAGTATCTTCAGGTGGCTCACCAGGAGAACTGGTAGTCATCTTTGACACTGAGGATCTACTTGGCTAAAATCTTCAATGTGTGAATTGCACCTGGTAGCGGGAGTTCACATTGGGATGACCAAACCAGGAAAGTCACCCCTAATGATGCTAAATGCCCACTGTGTGAGCAAGGGACAGCTGAAGTAGAATGAGCTGAGTCCTTCTGGAGTCCAGAGTGCTGCCTGAGTCTGTGTTGGGGTCACTGGAAGAGGCTTCTGCAGTAGAAGCAGCCGCTTAAAACAGCTTTCCACAGGAGTGGTAAAGGTGGGGGAGGCTCCAATTTCCATGGCTCAGCACTGACTCTGCAGTAGGAGACAGGGCACACAGAGGCATCCTGAAGCAGTGGACAATGCGATTCTGCCTTTAACTCCATTTTATCACTTGCTTGCCAGAGATCTTAAGTTCTGCCCACTCACCTCATTTACCATGGCTTAAAACAGTTTGTGGTGCAGGTCTTAGAGAGTTGGGTAACTATGAAACACTTTCCAGAAAAACACTGGGAAGTGTCGACAAATACAAAATAAATGGTTACACATGATATTTCTATCATCTTTCTTCGGAGTCAGTTTTTAAACTCTCTAAATAGCATTCAGTGTCCATGGAGTCATGGAAAATCAAGAGGAAGTAGGATACAGGTACGTTTGCACATCTTTTTTTCCCTCAAAGACAAGACTCCATGACTCTTATGAGAACCTTAGATGAAAAAAAAATAGGTTAAGCTGCACTGAGCTCTGTGGCTTGCAGTGTCTGGTTCCTTTTGGAAATGCAGAGGGTGGATGTGAATGGCACTCAGAGCCAAGTCTTTTTTGTCTGCTCCAGAAAACAAAGCAGTATAAACACTAGGAACAGCAAGCCCTCAGAAAGGAACTAGCGTTTTCAAGGTAGAAATCATTGTGATCTGAGGTAGGGTGCTGGAATCTTTTCCATTAACCAATTTGTCTACGGCTGGGGTGAATGTGCTAGGATGTTTTAACCCTTTTTTATTTTATTTTATTTTGGTTTTTCGAGACAGGGTTTCTCTGTGGCTTTGGAGCCTATCCTGGAACTAGCTCTTGTAGACCAGGCTGGTCTCGAACTCACAGAGATCCGCCTGCCTCTGCCTCCCGAGTGCTGGGATTAAAGGTTTAACCCTTTTTTAAAAGATTTATTTTTATTTGTGTATGGGAGGGGTGGTATGTACTTGTGAGATTGCTGTTGCCTGTGGAGGCCAGCAGGGGGCGCTGAATACCCTGGAGCTGGACTTACAGTTGTGAGCCACCCAGTATGGGTGCTGTGAGCTGAACTAGGGTCCCCTGAAAGATCACCAAGCTCTTATTACCACTGGTCATCTCTCTAGCACCACATTTTACTTCCCAGAGGCAGTCATTGAACCTTAAAACAGCACTAAATACACAATGTATAACGAAATGGGAGATTGAAGTTCAGGCTTGTTGTGACTGGTCAGCCACCTAGGCGAATTCTCCTGCCACCTGGCCACCACTAGGAAGACATTTGCAGGGGAAATCGCCACTGCAACTCTCTCAGTCTTTGTTTCCTTGCCTGAAATGAAAGACTTCGTTCATGGGTCTGCTGTGAGAATTAATAACCAAGTAACTAGAAGGCATCTAACAAGCACCTAGTGCAGACCACCTCAGACCTCCCAAATGCAGCCACTAACTACCCTCCTTTGTGGTAGGAGGAATGATTCTTCTGATCTCCAGGCCATAGACGTGTCCAGCAATTTCCATTGGGTTGCTTCATTTTCAGGCTCTATCTTAATGTAGTCATTAGGGACTAATTAAAAGCCAATCATGAAAACAAAAACTTCTCATAAACTATCTGAACAGCAACTTCAAGGAGAATCTGGTGTCATGCCTAACATTCTGAGCTACGCTTGTGAGAATCAAGTTCAAGGAAACCAGATAAACCCTAAGAGAAAATAACCTCTGAGAACATCTCTAAAGTTGAAAGATTCAGGACGCATGTGGTGTCAACAGCCATTAGGCTAAACAGAGTGGTCTCGTTCTTCAGCCATATGTCTAGAGGGGAAGACTGGTGTGCATAAGGAAGACTATATCGGAAGGTAAAGTGTCATTCAGGGGACATATGAGGAGCGTAGACAACAGATTCTCAAGAGGAAAATGATGAGGTTGAGTCTGAAAAGATAATAGATACAGTAATGCTGTATTATTGCATCAAGAATATGCAAAAAAGATGCAATCATGTCCCGCTGAGGCAAGAGCTCATGTAAAAGCCAGAAGGTGCCTTAAAAGTGATGCAGGTCAGTCAATACGAACACATCTTTCCTCCTCCTCTCTTGCACCCTCAGAAGGCAGGGGGCAAAGCCTATACCACAAGATCTTAGGACCCAAGGTTCCCAGCATGGACTTCTCCCCAGGGCAGTGACAAGGTTGTGAATGTTTCTAATTACACAGCCTGGCTGCATCGACTGCTCCAGAAAGAGACCCTGTGGCTGTGGAGATGACAGACTAGAAGGGAGACTGGAGGTATCATCTTCCGGAGCCTCATAAAGTGAAGCATGGATGGTTTCCAAGGAGAAATAAAGATTTGAAATCAGAGTAGGAGGCTCCTGTGTGTAACTAGGGGGAAAGGGAAACGAAGAAGTTACACCTAGTTCCAAGGTTTGGAACCGAGGGATGCAGTGAGCGGGCATGGTTTTCAGAAAAGACAGACAGAATAGGTGCCTGCTATGTGTCCTTCTACGGTAGCCACTCTCTCTTCTTTTTGGTATTTTCTTTTTAAGCCAATCTTAGCACCATGCAAGACAGGGACTCTGACCTGGAGCTCTCGAATTACCCTATTTGTCCCTTCCCACTTGAGTAGGCGTAGGTAGTCACTTGGTTTCTGTTACTTGCAAAAAAGCATGATCCCTAAGAATCTCTATTTCAAAAAACATAATTATTTTTTAATGAGTGGTGGATTAGAAAAAAGAAAGAGAAAAAAAAAACCCTTATGTCACTGTGACAGGAGTGCCTCAAACCGTTTCAGTCCACAAAAGGCACTTAGGGATTTTATAGCCAACTCTACCCTGAATAATGAAAAGCCAGACCAGACTGCTTTAGAAAATGTTACTGCACCAGATAATGGCACATTCACTCATTCAATTAACATTTATTGAGTATCTTCTGGGTTCTTAGGCTTGGGCAATAAAACAAGAAAATACTATAAAAGTGTACGCTGGGGTTTAAGCTGGTCCATCCGAGGCTTGTCCACACAGCACTGCTGTGTGTGCTGTTCAGACTAATTGCGTGAAGTCACCGAAGCCAGGTGTTCTGTCTGGCCCAACAGCTGCCTTTGATAGTGAGGACACCACCTGAATTTCAGTCTGGCTACCTATAAATGAGGCAGATGAAGCAGCGATTTGAATATGCCTTCAGGAGAAAGACAGAACAGACGTGTTTCAGATTTCATTCCTTTCTAGTGAAATGTCCGCTAACATTTGTGAAGGAATCCAGATGAGGCATTGTGCAAGCCTGCCTTTTCTCTCTTTGCTTTCCAGGAGAAAACCTGACTATGCTGTGGGTTTAACTCTTATTAATGCACCTATGGTTCACTGTAACTGTGCCTCACTTGCTGCTCCCTGCCTACTTCACGGTGGCCAGGCCCAAATTAACTGCCAAGCGTTCTTCTGCAGTGGGCATTTGATGATTGTGCCACCCTTGACTCGCCGTGCTGATGGTGGTGATGTCCCTGAGGATGTATTTATCGACTCCCTTGCATGTGACCTCGGGGAGGCTGAAAAGCAACACTTCTGGTTCAGGAACAAGCATGGCACCCTGGCTAGGCCAAATGGGTCTTGATAGCCAGATTCAAGGCCGGAGATTGGCTCCTTTCTCCAGACACCTAGAATTGCTCTGGCCATACTGAATCAGGTCCTCCTGACTTCCTTGTAACCTCTTAAGGCAACCTGGAGTGTTGGTTTGTCTATCCACAGTAGTCCAGGGAAATACACACCTAAGTAACAGCTAACATAGCAGACTCTAGCTTAATAAAGCACATTTGCCTTCATGCTGCCTCCTTTAATAAACCTTTCTGGGACTGATTTTTTTTTTCTTTCAGCCACAAATGAATCATTTATGATTTCTCCATTTCTCCTAAGAGCACAATCCTCCTTTCAGACCCTTAAGCTTTTCTAAATCTCAGGGTGATTTTGACCCTGTGCCCCTGCCAGCCATAAATCTGACCCTAAATCTGGAGCCTCCTGGATAGATCTCTTGCTTCTTATAGTCCATAAACACCCTTCCCTTCCTTCCAGCTGTATCCTGCTGATTCTGCCACCAGCGCTCTCCCTGCCCCCAGTCTGCCATCCTAGAAGGGCAGGAGTACATTCTTTATCACCATGGTGCCACTCTTCTGAGATAATGAAGCAGTGGGCAAGTCTCAACTTCCATGCCGAGTGTGCCATAACCAAGCACGCTCTACGCTTCTGTTTCATGAGTCAGTCCTCAGCAGAATGTTCCTTCGAGAATCAAGTATACTCACATGTCTCAGATTTACTTTTCAAAAATCTATGATTTTTATTTTAGTTCCTTCCCAGCTCAGGTGCTGTCTTTCTAAACCCCTCAAGTCTGGGGTGAACTCTGAACTTGATAGGTCAGTGAGAGAGTAGTGACCGTGACATGACCAGATACTCAACACCTGTTTCTGCACTGGTGGCTGCTCAACCGCTCCCTTCACTGCTCTCTGAATATGGTTTGGGCGCTGTGTAAAAAAAAGGGGAGGTTCATGTCCCAGTTCACCCATGCATTTTGTTAAGAGCCTCACAACAGGCAGACAAGTACTCAAGACGATCCAAGATCAAAGGTCATCCTCCCAGCTGTCTAATGATATCATCTCCGGGAACCCAAATTGGATTAGCAGAACCTAGACCAAACTGTTGACCAACAGAACCATGAACTTTAGTAGGTGTTTTAAGCAACTAAACTATGGAGTCGATGGGTAACTGATATGTTTGCTTTCCTCATAGTCCTTTATAGTTATTATTTAGTTTCTGGGCTCTCAATTCTAACATGTCTTCTTTTTTAGGTATCCTATTCTCTTGCTTTTAATTTTCTTATGAGGAAATGTGTGTGTGTGTGTGATTTTATTGTTTCCATTATGTGCATATGTCTCTGTGAATGGGAGCCATGTGTGTGCAAATGATGGCAGAGGCCAGAAGGGGGCACTGAATACTTGGGAGCTGGAGTCAATCTGTGAGCCACCAGGAAAGGGTGCTGAGAACACCTTTAACCCCTGAACCATCTCTCTGATCCATTTATAATTTTATATTCTACACACACAAAAAATGAATATACAATAACTGTTTAAGAGTCAACTAGAACGTTTGCAGGGCCCAGGCATCAATGAACAATCACAATCAGTCTTTTTTTTTTTTTTTGTTTTTCGAGACAGGGTTTCTCTGTAGCTTTGGAGCCTGTCCTGGAACTAGCTCTTGTAGACTAGGCTGGCCTCGAACTCACAGATATCGGCCTGCCTCTGCCTCCCAAATGCTGGGATTAAAGGCGAGCACCACGACCACCCGGCCAAACAATTACTCTTTTTAGCCATTAATTTTATTCTTGATTCTGATTATTTTTCTTGAATGGTGTTCTAATTTTGAAGCTCTAGCTAGCATAGAAATCATTATGTATCCCAGGTGACCTTTGACCTTTTAGTTATCCTCGTGCCCCCTACCTCTCAAGTGTTGGAATTCCAAGTTTATATCACTATGTCCACCTATGAACATTACTTTTGGAAGCTTAATAAAAGAATTAAGTTTCCAACCATAAAATATAAAGTCTATTATTATATTGGAAAATAATGCATTGTATATATCTAAGAAACAAAATTAGGTATTCATTTCGGGAATTTTTACTTTGCAAGTGAATTTACATATCAAAAAGCAAAAGTAAACAAGTATATGCAGGTTCACGTTGCACAGAAGCAGTTATTTGATTTTCACCATACATTATTTGTCTCTAAAGACACATATTTCTCCTTTGGGATTCGCATCTGTAACCGGAAAGATTACCAAACTCTAGGCTTTTATTCTAAGAGTGTCACTGATCCTCTTGTGGCTCTTCAATTAAGATTTTGCATTTAAAAGAGAAAGTCCCCTGTGTTGTTTCTAATGATGCACCTGCTACTTGGGAGATTCCTTCTTCTCATAAGAAACAACTTAAATCTGGCAAGAAACATGGCTCCAGGCTTTCTCTGATGATATCAAAGAGCATTTGTAGGTTTTAGATGATTTTGTGGGCTTCCCTCCTCCCAGGCGCAGTGAAGTCCCTCCAAGTCCTCCGAAAACAACAGTGCTCGCGGATTCTTTTGGCTTCCACTCTCTGTTTCCACTGTACACCTGCGCTGCACAGCTGTCTGGACTCAGCAGAGCTGTGACGCGGCACAGAAAGACTACTTGCTTCACCCACTTCCTTTCAGACGTGGACTAGCACAACACACCACACTAACGAATGCAGTATCATTTCGGATCATTCAAACCTTGTAAACTCTCTTCATGAAACGCTTCGGGACAATAACGCTTATGTTCGAACGGATAAAAGCTCTCGTGCAAACCTCCGTTTTTAATGAATTACTGTCATTAATGGTGTTCTATGACCCTTCAGAAAAGCACACCATCATCTTTCCTGATTCTAGACCTAAGAATGCATGTGCATTTGATTATGGTCGATTCTCAGCTAGCATTCCCTTAGAAAGAGACTTCTGTGATCACACATTCTTCTATTATTCGTCAGAACAGTTTACAGGTGTCTCCAGCACTTTGCTGTGCAGAATGTAATTTAATATCACATCAGAACCAGCCAATAGACACTGCCTCCCAGGTGTGTACACATTAGCATACTGCCTTCCCTACATCTCGCTCTCTTGACTTTTAAATTTTTCAATATGTACAAATGAAATACAGGCTTGAATCTATTCCCAACTGAGATGTCTGCTTCATGATGAGAAATGGGTTTTTTGCCTGTCTGCAGATTCAGCACCAAAATGATGCCTTACCATAATGTGTTTAGGGCTGACACCTTGGAAAACTGACATCTGCCCAGCTGTAATCCTCCTAAACCTCCCCAGATAGCCCTTATTTAATTTTGCAAACTGTACCCTGGCAGGGCTCCACAGCACGTTGTGTGTGGCGAGACTGTCCTGCGGCGGTTCTTTCTTCTTAGGGGCTCTTTGATGGGCACTTGTCAGTAACAACCAAGAGGAGTGGGGCCCCACCTTCAGCAAGTAAAAAAAAAAAAAAAAAAAAGGCATGATAGCAGTGCTTCCTTAATTAACTTTCCCAAGGAAAGCAGTGTTCCCACAGGAAAAAACAACACGTTTCCACCCTCCTAGCGGCCCATTGGAAATGAGCAACAATGCAGTTGCCTTTTTTGTCTCCTGAAGACTTTCTTTGCTGCAAGCAGTAGCGTGTTCCTCAAAGAATGCTAGTATTTCCTGTGGAAACTGTATGGCTGCCAGAACTGGCTCGGAATATTCCCCCTTTTCTTTTCGTAAAAATGAAATAAACAAAACGTGGCATTTGACAATAGCCAACACTGGCTTCATCCCCACTTACCACCTGCAGACGAAAGTCACCGCCACGGAGAGGGTCGGGAAAGAAACCTTCTCTATGACATGGACAAGCCCGGGACTCCGGACAGCGCCGGGAGGAGGAGCCGAAGCTGGACGGGGCAGCCTGGGTGCCTCAGGGCTGATGGGCCAGGGTCTCCCCTCGGGCAGCGACACCACCCGGAATCCCTTTCACGTTTGTTATTGTTCTAGTTACTAGTGTGGCTATTTGCCCTCGCTCTTCCTTGAGAGCTCCTAGGAGCCTTGGCACAGCCCATCCCCGCCTCCGGGACCATCGGAGGTAGCCGCAAGCGTAACGCCGGCGCAAGGGCCAATGAAAAGAACAATCCCCTGCACGGGATCCAAGGACCGCGAGGCGGGAGCGACTTGGGTCCCCCGGGGTGAAGGCGTCTGGGTGACCCCAGCGAATCTACCCCAGTGGCCCTCGGCAGTGGCACCGCGCGGCACGGGGCAGAAGGGACCCGAGGCACAAAGGGGGCCCCGGGACCGGGGAACCCTCAGAGTATCGCCTGGGTGCAAAGTTGCACGGGCTCATCCCCAGCTGCCCGCGTCCCTCTCCTCCCCGCAGCGCCCGAGGGAGACCTGGACTCACCGGAGCACGGAAGGACGGCGGGAAGAATGGACGGACAGACTGCGAGAGCGGGGGGGGGCGCAGGAGACCCGGCGGGCGGCGGAGGCGCTGCCGCGGCCCCGCTACGTCACAATGCGGCCGGGCTGCCGGCGCCGCTCCCCGGGCCCCTCAACGGGCGCGCGCGGGCGGGGACACCCGGGGCGGCGGGGCGCCGAGCCCAGGGACGCGACCACCACGCGGGGCCGCCCGTCCGCCCGCCCGACAGTGACTGTCCCTCTGTGGCCCGACCCGGCCCACGCCCCTCGCCAGCAGCCGCCTTCCCGGGTGTCCCTGGCCGGCGAACCTGCTGCCTCTGCTTACCTCGCGCGTTCACCTCCGCCGCCTTGGCTCTTCCTCGCAGGCTCTCTCCTCTTGTCCCCTCCTACTTTTGGCCCCCTCTTTCCACTTTCTTCCCCGCCTCCCCTCTGGCTTCGCTGTCGCCCCCCCACACACACCCGCGCGCTTCCCCCCTCTCTTTCTTCCTTGGAAATGAAATCTCCCCTCACCACGATCCATGAATCAACCGCTGCCACCTCATTGGTCCCCAAACCATTCCAAGGTTCCAGCATAAAACCGGGAAAAGATACTCTCGGAGAAAAGGAAGGTGGACGTGGTCCTGGGAAACTGTTGTGTCTGACAAGCGTTTTGGCAGACTGTTGTGCCTTGGCACGGCGTCTTCAACCCCAATCTTCCCCTCTCCAAGTCTCGCCCACCCTGGAGGACTTAACCAAGGAGTAAAGGGGCAGGGCTGGGGGCGTTTTACCCAGAATATTCTGTGCTCCTGAGGGGGTGGTGCTAGAGATTTTGGTCTGAAATGATAATTAATCCAGCGGTGTTCTAATGTACCCAGGACGCTGTGATAATAGTTACTTTACTCTTAACATCCCTTAAGGTGGGGGGCAGCAGGGACTCCACTGGATGAGGCATCGGTGGTGCTGGCAGCTGTGGGTGCCTGCCTCTTTCCTATTTCCGAAACAAAATCCTAGGAGAGTGGAAGCCTTGATAACAACATTGGCTCTCTGTTGCTCCTTGGAAACCTTTAAACAGTTTTGGACAGATCTCTGTTTCAGGCGGGGGACAAGATTTGGAGACTGTCTGAGCAAAGTCATTGATGACTACGCTCTTGTTCCAGGATATAAGCTGCATGCTTGAGTTTGTCCTGAGGAATGTGTGAGGGTCAATTTAGGGTCATCTTGGGCCCCTATCAGCCAGTTCTAGAGGATGGGAGTGGATCTGAGATCCAGAGAAACCTGGGTGCTAGGAATGGAATAGGTGCCAGACTATCTATCACTGGGAATAGACTGCTAGAAAGAAGGAAGGGCATGGTACCCTGAGTAATTGAATGACTGCTGGGATCCATAGGTGATTTTTTTTTTTAAGGATAACCAGAGCAATCCTTGTCCTGCACCCAGCTGGAATCCTGCCGGGAAATCCTACCACAAATGAAGGTCACCCCCAGAAATGACAGCCTTGAATGGTAGCAGAAGACAGCTCATGTACTTCCATTCCGTTTCCTACTCAAAGACTACATTTCTTCCCTAGGTTTTCACCCAACAACCAAGCACATATCATGCAGTTCTGCCATGTGTTTATATGTAGCTTATCATGTATAAGTACATGCATGGAGCATGGCTTCACAGTTTTAAAAATACATGTTTTCCCTGGGTAGAAAATATGAAATCAGATGATATCATATGCCACTAAAAATACTTCTAAATATTGGGTTTAATTTTCTCACATCTGTTTAAAATAAAACGTCTTTTTCCTGGTGTGAAGTCTGAGAAGAGCACATCTCTCCTCTCCAGCAGATATGGGTGGGGTTAGTGTTTTTTTTCTGACTTGGTGGTATATGGGGTAGAAATGCTGATTCCTGCCCTCCTGAATTCGCTGAATCCCTTTCTTGAAAAACCAGATTTGGATTTATTAAAATCAATTATTAGACTTATAAATAGATGTCTCTTCCATTTGCCCCAAACATCCTATAATTCTAGCATTGAGCCAGATGTTTACATGAGTCAATAAGGAGAGGCTGGATTTTGTTGTATGACAGAAAGCGGATTGCCTGGGGAGAAGAGGTTTTCCTGGCCACAGCAGCCAGCGCACCACAGTGTAAGGCAGAAACCTTCGTGATGTGTCTTTGGCTATTTACCCTACTTTTTTTTTTTCAAAGTTCTTTTGTTACTTTTTTTTTTCTGTTCCCAACATGTTTTTGATTACATACTCACCATTGTTTCCATGTGATTATTTTTACGCTGTGATTTAAATCTAGGCTTGTATACACTTTCCCACATAGACTGTGTGTTTGCTTTTGTTTGGACTGTTGGTTGGTTTGCTTCTCCTATACAAACCCTTGCCAAATCCAAACCACAAATTGATCCACCAAAGTGTGGCAGTAATGAAGTAGTTCAGTTCTAACAGCTGCTAGATTTTAGATTGGATGGCAGGAATGCTGGCTTCCTCAGCACAATGTTGACTTCTTCCTCCGAACTAACCAGCTGATGCTTAGTCTTTCTAGCATCCAGTCTCTGACAGTCAGTGGCCTAGTAAAGCTGACTGTCTGCTGTGTGTAGAACCAAGAGTGCCTCATTAAGTCACAGCCCACAGACCATTTACCCCTCTTAACTTACCCTCTACCTGGGCCTGCCATGGCATTGGGTGTGCTCCACTTTGTGCTCATATATTTTTGTTGCTTATGCATTTCTTATTCCTACCATTCAATCGTCACTTCCCGCCACAATGACAGCAAGCTCCTATTACTCACATTTGGATCCTCAGCACTGAGCACATTTTTATACCCGGAGTTAGCTACTGAAAATAATTAGTGAAGAAGTGTATTTCGCTGTAGATCATGTGCCAGAGAGCTGCCATGTAACCGCTCGTTCAATTATTACAATTAAACATCTGCCTCCTCTTTCCTTTTGCCCACTTTCCATAATCTATCTTTATTGGCCTATGAGGATTGGAGAAAGCTACCACAACCCAGCTAGTGATCAAACAGAAAAGTGTTTTCTATTTTTAAGTGCACATTTTATTAATAAAACATTCAGCTTTGCAGTTAAGGCTTTTTTTGAGTGAGTGAGTCTGGCTCATTGAAGAGAGGCCTATTTGAGGTCGTCTCTGATTTCTGCTTGGGAACTATAATTTGGTTGCATTGGGCTACTTTTTTTATTCTGGAGCCAAGTTTGCCTCATTTGTTTGGCTCTCAGCATGTTTGATCCTAAATTATTTACATCAGGAATCTGATGATAACATCTTATGTAAATGTGTGTGCCTATCAGTCAAGACAGGTTAGGTTGTGCTGTGGTAATGAGCAACCACACACATCACCACACCGAACTTCCACAGATTTAATTTAAAGAATGTATTTCTTGTTCTCATTATACTGCAATTTCAGATCAGCTGCGTTTCTGTCTTGCAATTGACTTTGGTTACTCAGACAGGGGCAGGCAATCTCTAGCATCTCACACTAGAAATTAAGTAGCCAATCTCAGACATCTCTGCTCACAACTCACTGAACACCACCAGCCGTGCGGCTCCACCAGATGCCAAGAGGATAAAGGAGCACAGTCCTGAAGTGCATCCACCACACTTGCTAAATAACACTGCAAGGAATTATGAACACACTGCGCATGCTGTTAAGCCATGAGGAAGAATTTCAAAAATATATTCTATAGTTAACGTTAATTTCTGAAGTAGCTGTGGAAGCAAAAGTAGGGAAAGATGTGACTTTCTCGAATGCTCAGAGACACAATTCTTGAGCATTCTTCTTTTTCCTCAGAGAATAGAAAAATTACAGACAGAAATTATATTACATAGTTTTATGCCAAGTTGTAGGACATGCTCATTTTTTCTTTATATCTTCTTTTCCCTTATTCTTTCTTTTATATCCCACCCTTTCTTTGTGTGCCCAAACAAAGCCTAAAAGGGATTTGACACCCATCACCTTGCTTATCTCTAAGGCTGATTCTCTCTTCATTCCTTTTCAAGTTGTTTCCCCCCACCACACACACAATTTTCCATTTCTTACCTTCACATTTCGGCTGTTTGCTTCATCTTAGCACCTGGAATAAAGCTCTAACTGGGTGTCTTAGTGTCTTGCCCTGTGGCTGTGATAAAATGTCCTGCTACAAGTAATTCAATGGAGAAAGGGTTTGTAATGGCTCACAGTTCAAAGATACAGCTCATCAAGGCAGGGAATTCAAAGAAGAGGAAAGGAGAGAGCAGGTCATAGCATCCACAATCAGGAAAAAGAAAGTGATAATGAATGCCCTCAGTTAGCGGTCCCCACCCCACTCTTAATCTGCATGTATGGTCATTCCTACATAAAGGCCAGAGGAGTACCCTGGATGTTTTCCTCTATTTCTCCTACCAGTATTTTATGAGACAAGACCTTTTCACTGAAATTGAAGTTTATTGTTTGGTCTAGGCTGGTGTCCAGAAAGCTCCCAGATCTGTCTCTGTTCTCCAAAGCACTGGGTCTACAGACACAGATGCCTGACGTTTTATGTGAGTGCTGGGGGTGATTTGAAATCAGGTCCTTCTGCTTCTGCAGCAAACACTAACCCTTGCCTATCTCCCCATCTCCCATCACCATTTACATGCCAAGACACAAGCCCAGCAAATGGTGCTGTCCTCTTGTAGTTGGATCTTCCTACCTAAATTATCTAACCAACAAAGTCCCCCACAGGAATGCCTGAAGACTAAATAACCTCTCACACTGTCTGTGCCCTCCTCCTTGCGCTATACATAACACACATGCATGCTGAGTTTCCAGGCTGTGTAGTAGGTTCCCTCCGCCAGAGTAGTCACTGCCTACCCCATCCTACCCCCGCTTTTCTCTATGTGTCTCCGTCATTTCTTCAACATCAGGTTATTGGTAATTCCCAGTCCTATCAAGCTGACAGTTGATACTACCCATCACAAAGCCATGCCTTAACAACTTGACAATGAAATCCGTCACCTTAAACCATCACTTTTCACTCCGTGTTCCCACTCTCATGTTCATCTCCTAGGGCAAGAATGTATTCAATCCAACTTCAAATGTCCCCCTAGCCTAACAGTTCCGACAATGTTTAAGGGCTTAAGACCCATGTCTCAACTGAGAATCAAGACGAATCTCTTAACTGTGCACTCATATAAAATAGAAAACAAGCTACATACTTTCAATATACAAAGGATAAATGTCACTCTTCTGAAAGAGAAGGACTGGAGCATAGAAAGGAATGACAGGATCAAAGCAAGACCAAAAAATTCAGCAGAAAAAAATACCGAATCCTACTGTTCCATGTCTGGCATTTGGGACTCATGAGGAAATTGTCCGATAGCTCAGGGAGCCCTGCCTCTCAATCTCTGCGACCTGTTGCACATATAACCTCTCTCTTAGGCAAGTTCCATCCCATGCTTGCAGCTATCCTGGACCACAGGGGTCCAGGAATCTCTGTATCCTAGGCCCCATTGTAATTTAGACTTCACCTTCAGTTTTACACAATAGGTTCTCAGGGCATCTTTGAAAGGGATTCCAACCCTGTTGTACACTGTCTTGCTTTGACTGCTCTGTAAAATTCTAGAGCAGGCCTCTGTTACCCTGAATCTGCAAAACCAGCATTGTGTAGATAATACCTCACTGGACCACAGCTGTGCTGACCCCAGGGAAATACTTTCCTGGGTCTTTTTGAAGCAGGGGACCCCTACAGTTTACGCCTTCTTCTCTCAAATGAATTTGGATCTTCATAAGGTGGAGCCTCTAATAGGCTGAATTTTGTTTTCAGGACAGTTTTCCTGTTGCGCAAGTGCAGCACAGAACGTTTCTCTTCAGTGGTCCTGATCTCTTCAACTGTTTCAGATGCTTTCTCAGCAGTTTCCTCTGCTAGACAAATGAAATCCATTACGTTCAAATTTAACTTCACTCGTGCTAATCAGGATATGGCAGAACGAAACCAGATTCTTGGCTAAGATAGCCCAAAGATGGCCCTCCTCCCTCCTCTCTCCTATATAGATTGGTCCTGGGAAACAGACTGGGACAACTCAGGGGTGAAGAAGAAGGAGAAGAGATGGAAGCTGAAGAAATGACCGAGACACATACAAAAAGCTGGGGTAGGATGGGGTAAGCTGTGATTACTTGGTGGGGGGAACCAACTACATAACTGAAAACTCAGCATGCTTATTATGTATAGTCTGTGAAGATCTGGGAGGAGGAAGCTGTGGTCCATTGTTTCTACATACGATAGTCAATTGCTTTTAATAGTTGAACTAGAGGAGGACTCTTCATCCCTTTGAGTCTCACTCAGGGAAGGCTTTGGCATTTCCATCTGTCTGAAGAATCAGGCTCTTTAGTTGTACTCATCTCAACTCCACACTTTCACTGAGGACTTCATCTGATGTCCACATCTCCCAGCTCTTCACCTCTGAGCGACCTCATGAGATAGACCTCCATTGTCTGTATATCCCTCATGTTCCAAGTTCCCATCAGAAGGGCCCATTAGGCTATGCAGTATTCAAGAGCTTTTTCTAGCCCAAAGCTTCAAACTCGTCCACATTCATTCTATGAACCAGTTCCAAGTGCTTAAGAAAAACCTATATGGTCAAGTTGATGACAGCAGTGGTCCCAGTACCAATTTTCTTCATTTCCTTCCCTATGGCTGTGATAAAATACCCTGATAAAATGAGCATGAGGAAGGAGGATGTGTTGTGGCACACCATTCCAAAGGAAGTCAAGATGGCAGGTTCCTGAAGCAGCTGCTCACACCATATCCCTTATCAAGAAGCCGACAGGAAAGCTTTCTGAAGAAGCTTTCTCCTTTTTATAACTTCAGGAACTTAAGCCCAGGAAATGATGTCACTTGGTTTTAGTGAGTGTCCTCATCTCTCAAGCACCCTAACCAACGTGATCCCTCACAGGGGTTGCCGGGAGGCTTGTCTCCAAGGTGAGTTAGATCATGGCGAGTTGACCATGAGCAGTAACCACCTCACTGGGGAAGGAAGAATGAAACCCAAATCTGGCAGTTTGGCTGCATTATTGTAGAGAATAAGCAATATAAAGTTTGATAGAGAGTTTTATAGACTGTTAATCTGATTCTCTTGGATTATTTGAGAACTACAATTAGTCATATTACTCTGTTTTGTCCAATCATATAAGGTGTTTTTTTTGGGGGGTAATATTTTTAAACGGAGGCAACTAAACTGAGCAAAATTGAATTATTAGATGGATTAAAGACGTCTTGAGGCGAAGAGGATAGCCACAAGAGATTGAAGTTAATTTGTAGTATTTTTGAGCTACATGGGGCCAATTGACATCTCTCTTTTTTCAAGGGAACCACTAACATTGGTTGTCTTTACCAGGTTACTTAGGCCTTTGAAAAGATAATAGATTCTCAGGGTAACTCATGTTTAGCTCTAGTTGAAAGGTTCTCCTTGGACATGTTCAATCGCTGATGCCTCTCAAGGTTGACACTAACAATGGTAAAAACCTACTGGAACCATGTTTTAGAAATATCAGTGGCAGGGAAATCTCAATTTCCCCACCTTTGGGGATCACCTTGACTTAGCTGGAATCCTAAGCCCATTCTTCTCTCATGACTACTGTAGCTCTTTACTTATCTGTAAAAAAGAAAAATCCAAAAAAAAAGGGGATAAACACAGACTCCTTTTTTTTTCCCCAGAATGGTCTGACAAGTTCAGACATAGACTTTCCTGCTTTCCATTCGTGTCCCATGAATGAGCTGAGATGAAAAAGATTTATCTCTCTGTATCTTTCAAGACAGAGATGAACTTTTCCTCTTCAGGTAAACCAGTCTAAGCTCCCTCTGGTTGTAGAATTATCCCCAATGTAAATCCTACCCATAACTTATCTTTTCTATATGTAAACATTCAAATCACACAGAAACACTGATATTCAGGTTTGGTGACCTTCCTATTGCAAAAATCTGAATAAAATTTTTTCCCTGTGTCTGATTCTTGCCACTGACAAGATCCTGTCCCACTTTGAGTCAACTTACTATTTTTCTATTTTAGTCACTGATGTGAACTGATATTTTACTATAAAATAGTTCTAAGCAAATTTTACAAGTAATGCTAACATTTTAAAACAATATGACATGAATTTTAAAAATTCATCAAATTATACAGCTTTATTATTTAGGATTTTTAATATTGGTGAGACAATTAGCTGTCCTGCATCATAATATTTGGATTATGCTATCCACTTGCACTATACCTATTCTAACGTGGCACACGTATAATAACATAATTATTGTTAAATAATACTAACCAGATGCTTGATACACCATGGGATTAAGGCTATTTCCTATCAGCTTCCAAATTAGCAGTTTTCCTGCAGGATTACAGGACTTTACATCTTAGACCAATAGGAGAGATAAACATTGTTCACTATGCAGGCCCAGAGTAGAAGTTTCATCAGTGCAGACCTCACAAGTAAGGACTATTTTAAGGAGCAGCAGAAAGAAGAAGAGAAGATAAAGCAGAGGGAAGAAAGAGGGAGAGAGATGTCAGAGAGCGAGGTGGGGTAAGCAGAAGGGAGGGAGGGAAAATGGGAAATAGGGTAGATGTATCTTCACTTAGGTCTTTTTCTTTGGGGATGATGAGCCCCTGCCGAACACAGGCCAATGCGTGCAAAAGCAAACTTTATCCAGGGCCATCTGACCCTGACCGGGGATTTCCATTTGCATGAGTGGGGGAAGAAAAGTGGGAAAGTTCACTTAAGATGGAAAACTTGGGCTTGGGAAGTCTTAGGAAATTCTTATCCTGTACAAACCGAGTATTCTTTGGGAAGTGTTTGTTTAGACATAAGGAATTTCTCAAAGGGAAGCTTAAGAACTTGAAATTAATTTGATGTTTTTTTTTTCTTTTTAAAGGAAGGCAAGTCCTCTGAATGTGGTTAGTTCATGTGAAAGGAATACAAGTCACTTAGCAAATTCACCTAGCCAGTGGCTGCGGACTGAAATCTACGACACCCATTCTGCTGGTAGCTATGTACTCAGCTGCCTATGGTACTATCAGCAACTACAGAGGTGATTTTTTTTTTCTCATTTGGAAAATAATGTTACGTTAGCTTGTAATCTTCACTTTGCATAGCATTGTAATATATATCCACCTCCATAGGATTCGCTTTCTTTATGAGTAATTTGCCCCCACCTGTAATACCTTCGGGATAAGTATACTTGTACACCATCAATAGGCTTACAGATAATGCAGGTGGCAAGGAAATGAAAGAGGGGGATTTAGATCTTAAAGGAATTAAAACTATAACCGACTTTGGTTTCTGTCTTTATCTTTAAGCAGCTTTTGTGGGTTAATAGAAGCGGTTTCCCCTTTGAGGGAGCCAGGCACAGGCATTAGAGTTGGTTACTTCTAAGCAGCAGTGGACAGAGGTCAGTGCACGGAATGTGTAATTTTAATCCTCACCACTCCAAATCAGGAGAAATCCAATTTCCACACAGTTCTGGGAAAGAAAGACCGGTTTTGAAGCAAAGTAAGGCATTCAGATTTTTAGGTATCACTATCTTGTGTTAGCTTTATAGCTATTAGTACCCAAGTCCCTGGCCCGAGGACAGACAGTCCTCTTTAGAAGAAAGGTAGAGAATATTAAATTTACATTTAGATGACAGATTTTTTAAAAAGGTTTTCTTATATATGATGGGGAATTTTTTAAATGTAACTTGTGGGAATAGAGAAAGAGGTATATGTCATAAAATTCAAAGTCAAGGAGAGCCCTATAATTTAGAGGTTGAACTCAGTAACATAAGCGTCACATTTTTTGAATTCAAACCTCAGCCTTGGTTTTCATTGTCTTCAATATTAAATGTGACCAGCCCTTAGTCTCCTTGACTACAAAATTGGACATTCACAGATTTTACTTCAAAAAATTATAAGATTTAAATAACTTAATATTATGTAAGAATTGAAAATATACATATTGAGATAATTTAAATATTTGTTTAGTAAATAACTATAAAGCCTCAGGCAATATAGATGTCAGTCCGAAAAGTCTAGCTGGCTGCAGATCTCTGCTCTCTGTTTGCACTGAGGCAGCATTAAATAGAGTCAGAACATTTTCTTT